>CAXKVY010000348.1:0-123375 GCA_964058915.1 Tetropium fuscum
CTACCTTGTCGTCATCTGTGCCTTTGCAATTCCTGTGCAGACTCGTTACGATATCAAGCCAATAATTGCCCTATATGTCGGGCTCCTTTTAGAGCACTCCTACAGATTAGAGCTTTGCAGAAAAGTGCAAATCCAAATCTTGCGCCTATCAGTCCGCCAGATGTAGGTACTTTTAAAATTAATATTAAGATCAAAATTACGTGTTTAATTACAGGGTAGTTGCGATAACATTCCCCCTGGTTATGAAGCTGTATCTCTCATAGAAGCCCTAAATGGACCGTGCAATCCTCGTCAACCGCCATCGGCAATGCCAGATTTAGTTGAAACACCAGATAATGAGAATGCAATTCAAGCTGCACAGATACTGAACCGGCAATGCGATCGGAGTACTCCTAAAAGCAGATCTGAGGGTACTAGTCCAGGGTATGAAGTTACTATTTTGATGACTGCCAGAGGGGATGATAAGGAAGACAAAGAGACTACGAAATGTCCTTTACTCTCAGAGAAGAAGGATTCCTCTAGGAAACAACGATCTAGGGATAACATGAAGCTCGTGAACGAAAAGGAAAAAGATGAGGTACTTACCTTATTTATGGCAATAAATAAAATAGGTGGCTGGGATCCTATTTGATAGGATATTTCTACCATAAATAGGACTATATTTTTTTTATTTAACAAGATATGAGTAGTATATATTATATTATGGCAGTTTTTTTTATATGCTGTATGCGATTAGGGAAAAAAAGGGCCACTTTCGGTGGAACTTTTTTTAGTTTTTATACATGATCAATTATCCAAATTAACTTGCCTAGAAATACTACACAATAATGATTTCAATAGGATATCGTGTACAGTCGTGAGCAGTTGAAAGTGCACGACTCTTATATGCCAGATTTCTTTATTTGGTCTTTGTGAAACTGACTTGAAAATTTTAGCTTTAATTTGAGTATTGTGGCACAATGACAAGCAATGAAAAATAAAATTACCTTGTTTTATTTTTAATAATAAAGGTCTTATTTTCCAAAGAACAAAATATTGTGTTTTATGATAATACTCTTATAAGCCCGCTTTTATAATGTAAGTGGTAGGTTTCCTTTATTATGTGTACATATTCGTACCGCAGGTGCTAAAATTCCACCTGGCCCATGGAATTTTTATTTTTCCAAAGGTGGCTTATTATTTTGAGTTGGCCTCTCTGATCCGTCAAAATCATCCCTTCATTAGTCCAATTATGGCTAATAATTCACTCAATAAGGCATGCGATATGTGTATATTTTAATTAAAATGTAAGAAACAATAATGGGTTAACTATTTTCTAGCTAATTGATGAAGACAGTGAGGCAGAAAAACTATCCCCTCTCCTTCAAAGAAAGGAGAGCACAAGTAGAGCCAACAATCTCGCCCTCAACATGGTCGACGTGATTGCCTGCATCGACGACATTGACTCCGACCAAGAAGAACAAACCGGGGTATCTCCACCGGAAAAATCAAACACTTACAGTAAGTAGTAAGTAAATGTTCTAGATGCAAAACGACCTTGGAAAACTTTATATAAAACCTGTAACTTGTGTAAATTAGACGAACGAGGAGATGAATCTGACTACTACACACCCGATGAACCAGCACCGTCCGCAGGGGCCTTATACGAGGGCGCCACTACCAGTTCTATGGAGAGTACTCCGCAGCGTTTACCAGGTACACCACTATCGCATGCTAGCATGAGAAGCAGCGCTGACAGTTATACAAGTGGGTCCAGCACGCGGCATTTACTCGCCATCGTTAATAATGGCAGTGGTGAGAGATCCGATGACGCTAAATCAGCAGTACAAGTTTGATCTGTCTGTAAATTTAAGGTTTAAAATATTAAGCATCACATGTTTTGATAGGGAATTTGGGTTATCGTTTGGTGAATTTGGAAAAAGTTAAATTTCCCTACCATTTACCTAAAGTTTTGAAATACTTATACACAACTTATTCATCCTAGAATATAAGTATTTAAAACAAGTTCTTTATTATATAAGGAAATTAGTAAAAACTAAAGATTAATACAATTGTCGTTGTGGTTATATAATTTAAATATTACCAGTTGTATTGACATCAATTTGAAAGTTGCATTTAGATTACTATTGCTAGAAACCGCGCAGCCATTTGAGTTCAAATACGATAACTTATAGTTGGGAATAACCTGCCTCGATATGAATATAGTTATTGTAATATATTATGTTATTGGAATCACAAGGAAAGGTGAAACTACTTACATAAAATGTCACTGGAAGCCCCAAGCTTCCAGTATATTGGCAGGTGGAGCTAGTCCGTGCGAATACTGTTGGTACAGTGACTTTATCATAGTTGTGACAGCAATTCACATATCCGCCATTTTTGAGGTAAAATGTCTTTGACAGTTGCATATCTAGGGATAAAATTTGACACTGGTACTCACATATTATAGTCTGCTCCTACTTCCTAGAAATCAGTCACAATTTATTCCGAATAGAAAACCCCCAGAATAGGGGTACTTCTATACATTTTCAAAATCACAACCAAATATAAAAAACTACGAATAAAACTAATAAATGTAAATGACCAAATGTAGAAGACTGATATTTTTTGTGATATGACATTTGTCTCAAAATGGCGGAACAAATAAAAACAAAAATTGTTCAAATTACTGACACATCTCACTTGATTTATGTCAAATGTCCATACATCATACATTGATAACCTGTTATTGGTTATAATATACTGAAAGTTAAAAAATATTAAAGATTCTGACTGAACTTTTTTATACTTGCTATTAGATTGTTTGTATAAAGATTAGAGTCGACAGGTATATAATTTTTTATATTATTACAGTACTACCAATATAAAATATCAAATTATTACCTGGGATGATTAGCCGAAATAATCCCCACGAGTTTGTTGTGTGATGCGTGATATATTTTAAATAATTTCGGTTCACTAACTGTAATTAATTTCTGATGGGCCGGTTATTCCCTCTTAATAAAATTCAGTTAAGTGCAGAAACTAGGAATCCATTCAATCCATCAATAAAGAAAACTGAATACGCTTAAGAAAGGGTGACTTAATATTATGGGTTTCTGTGCTGGCATTTTCTTAAAGATTTCTGTTTTAAAATTCAATGTTTGTTAAGAATCATATCGCAAGATCTCTATGTGTTACTGTCCGTTTAAAAATTGTATTGCCTCTTAAAAATACTCATTTGTGATAATTTTTAAAGAATGATTTTATTTACTAAGTTACACTGCATAATTTTTAAAATAACTTTGAAATTAAATTGTATCACTTTTATCTTTTATTTATTGTAAATTTTAATATTAGGAAATATAACTATGTATATAAAAGAAGGGAATCATGAAATTAGTAATATATTTCATTATTTTATCTTCTATTTTTTTGTAGTTATTTTGATTTATTTATTTTAATTCTGACTAGTGATATTACGATATTAGTAAAGTATAATATGTATTAATTTCGTGTTTGATTTTTACCCTTGCACCTTGCACTCTATAATAAGAAGAAATATTCATACAATCATGTCTGATCATATCCGTAAAAGACATTCGTTATAAATCTAGCTGAAATTATTTATAATTTTGTAGAAATTGCGGGAATTTCATCACTACTACTGTCATCTGTGTTAAAATTATTTCGACAAATAATAGGAACATGAATTGGACATGAAAATGTCACTGCAAATAATTTTGTCCCTGGGATCATGATTTTATAATTTGAGAGACGGTAGAAAGTGAGTTAGAAAGTACCGGATTTTTTGAGTCTTTTGTTTTCGAATTTGCCGCCTTACTTTAGAAACATTTTATTTCTCGTGACATTAGACGTCCCATTCCCAGATTTCCTGTGGTGTGGTATCACTGATTTATCTACCTTTTGTAAAATCTTTTGTGGCCCCGCTGTTATAATCAGGTTTGTTTCGTTAAATATCTTTGAAATCCTTTAATATTTTCACCTTTTTGGACATTTATCATAAAAACCGTAATATAAATAAGGCCGACCTGTAATTATCGTTGATATTAATATTTGCTTTTTGTGTTTTTAGGCCACAATGGGTAGACGACCAGCGAGATGGTAAGTGTTTTCATCCACAATATGTTAAAACATATTCATCATCGTGAATAATACTCAACGTTGACAAATTAATCACTAATATTGCATATAATAGCAATATTAATTATTTTGGTTATTTTTAGGTTATGTAGATAATTTTTGTTTCAGCTATCGTTACTGCAAAAACAAACCTTATCCAAAGTCACGTTTCTGTCGTGGTGTTCCCGATCCTAAGATTCGTATTTTCGATTTAGGAAAGAAAAGAGCCTACGTCGACGATTTCCCGCTGTGTGTTCATTTAGTATCTGATGAATATGAACAGCTTAGCTCAGAGGCTCTTGAAGCCGGACGTATTTGCTGTAACAAATACCTGGTAAAGAATTGTGGTAAAGATCAATTCCATATTCGAATGAGACTGCATCCTTTCCATGTTATTCGTATAAACAAGATGTTGTCATGTGCTGGAGCTGATAGGTGAGTAACTTATATTGTGCAATATTACAAAATGCATCCGTGGGTCTGGGATTATCGAGATTATACCAGTCATTAAAAACACAGGGTTGACCATTATCATATTCTGAGTTCAAATACACCAATCATAATATATGCTGGTGATGAACCATTCAAGATTTATTAAATACAGCGCAGTCACGCCCGGCTTTAGACATTGGTGACTAGTGAGGCAACTTATAAAAATGCTGTCCTCTACCATCGCATTATTATAAAAAAAATTGTTATATTTTCCCAAACACTTAATAAAAAACGCGACAAAATGCAAAAAAATGCGAAATCCAGAGATGTACTACTAATTGATAAAGCTATAGTTAGAATTTAGGTATAAATGACACCATGGTTTATAATATACTTGTGGTGGCGGCAGATCTCAGCGTTTCTATGGAAATGGTATAAAACAACGACGGTTCGCTCATTGACAATTCTTGAAAATGTAACCAAGGGTAATGGACGCGAAATTGAATTTCGCACGAGTACTTAATAACATTTATACCTACTTTCTCTTTTTTAAAAATTCAAAGTCATTTGGCATCCTGAGGCGCAGTCGCCTAATTTGCTTACTGTACAAAGCCGGGGCTGGGCGCAGTGGCTTTCAGTAATCGCCATTATTGTTTACAGACCCAGTCTGGCATGGAAATTTCGTTTTTCTATTATTGGCTTTCAAATAACTAAGTTGCTATATTATGGTATCGGTCTGAAAACTCTGGTATAATTGTTTAAGTTTGGTTAACCTTAATAATATACTTACCACTACCATGATTTAAAAAAATTTTGTTTGTAGGCTCCAGACTGGAATGAGAGGTGCCTTCGGAAAGCCTCAAGGAACCGTGGCTCGTGTCCGCATAGGACAGCCTATTATGAGCGTACGCTCCAGTGATCGTTTCAAGGCCGCTGTCATTGAGGCACTCCGTCGTGCCAAGTTCAAGTTCCCTGGGCGCCAAAAGATCTATGTGTCCAAGAAGTGGGGATTCACTAAATATGAGCGTGACCAATATGAGACTCTGAAAGCAGAAGGTAGGTTGGCCCCTGATGGTTGCAATGTCCAATACAGACCAGAACATGGCCCACTCAATGCTTGGAAGAAAGTCCAGCATGATTTAATGGCTTAAATTGATTGTACATCTCTGTTTTACGTGAATTAAAGCAGATAATCTTTTATTTACAATTTGTTTTTATTTATATCTTTCTGAAGTCCTTAGTAATTTGGAAATCTAGTGATATTCCCAAAAGTCCTAAAACGTAAATCGGAGCTACCCGATTTGTTTTTTGAAACTTCAAATGTGTCAAAATGGGTCTTAGTAAATTTTAGATATACATATCTGAAATCTATGAAACTCGGATTATTTTTAGTTTCAAAATAATTCCGAAACGCAAATTACAGTCCATTTATATACATTTCGTTTAACTTTAAACGATTTCTGAAACCATTCAAGATTTCATTTAGTGCTGTGGAAAATTTGTGACTGCTTTGACCGTTCAGTATTGCAGTATTATAATGAAAGGTAAAAATAGTATTTGGAAGTACTTGTATTTAGCAAATTACTAGGAATTGATGTACAATGTCTGTTTTGCCAGAGAACCTTTTAAAAATCCCGTGCGAGTGAAGTAAAGTTTGATGACGCGTAAGAAAAAGTTAGCCCGCCTTTATTCAAAATCGTTTAAAGATTTTGGAGGGACCACGCGAGGCAGCTGCATTTTTTTAGAATCTGTATCAAGGCCACGAAATAGTGTTAACGAGTACATCTACAGACATAACCTTCATACATTTCAGATGAAAATGAAACTCGTAAAAATGTCACGAAACTGATTTTAAGTTTCATGAAATCCTACATCACTAGTATACTCTTTTTCAGCTATCTTGGCGTGTATGTCATTACAATCGTACAGATGAAATTAATGTGCAGCAATTATAATACAGCAGTATTATAGCACATAATTCTCAACGGTATTTTAGGGTTTCCATATTTACACATCGAATTTATTTTCTCGATGTTATCGCGTTTTTCGTTCGTTTCATTATTTTCATCGTTTCAAACATTTCATTGATTTTAAGTTTAATGAAATTTTACATCACTAAATAGTCTATATTACAGTTGGCGATGTCACGATGGAAGTTTCTTGAAAGCTAATTTCTTAAACTCTTAAATGACGCTTAGTTTATAAATTGCCCAAAATAACAAAATCACATACACAAATTATTACGATAAAATTTAATTTCTAAAAATACAGTGGTACCTATCTGAACATACAAACTTTATATAGTATTTTTTATTTATATAGTATATAATATTTAAATGACAAATAATGATTGGTAAAACAGTGTACTGAAAAATAAATAATAAGCATTGGTAAAGTAGCATATTAAAAAACGTTTTTTGTTCTTTTATCATATTAATTCCAATCCCCATCAATTAATTCTCAATTCCTAAGTGCTCTTGAACCCATAACAGTGTGTTTATTATATTATCCATTTCATTCGGAATGGATCCCAGTGGATGATTATCATCATACAAGTTCATTCTAAAAAATAATAATAATTTATTCCTTATAAAATAACAATACAATTGTTTGTACAAAAGGTTCTGTGTTAAGAACTCCAAAAAGGATACTACAAAACTTAATAGCAATTTAACAAAAAGAAAAAATAAATCAGAATATCCAAGCTAAATAAGCCTTTTGTAAATAATATCCATCAAACTAAATAACTTTACAAGTATTAAATAAGCATATAAAAGCAAGAAAATAGTATAACAATTAACCTGATCCTATTTATTTCATAAGCAGTAGTAAAAAACACTTCATTAAAAAAAGGAGCAAGTTCTTGGTGTAATCTTGTCAAGCATATCTACCAAATAGTTAATGTCATATTGGACAATCAAGTAAAATGTGGTTGCGGTGATGCAGGTGAAGTGTCAAAATTAGTATTTTTTTCTACATAATATATAAAAATTTTATCTTGATCTTTATTCCTTTTTTAAATTTCTTCATGTTACATAATTAAAATTACATTGATTTGTACATTTGTATTTATTTTATTAACAATATAACATAAAATAAGACTGGAAAGGGCCAAATTATACATATAAAAAAAGAGTTAACATTTTAAAAATTTAACCATATCTAAATCAATTGATGTTGAAAACCAATATGAACTGTTTTTGGCTGCTACGAATTACACGAGATTGTTTTGAGTTTTCAACAATTTTTTTTCTTAATTCTCCGGTTTTTAACAACGCAATTAACTACTACACATCAGACACATTTACTGAAATAGATATTCTTTGATATAAGTTAGTAGACTTACTTTGTGACTACTCCATTAGCTTTAAGGCGATGATGGTATTCAGTTCCTTGATATGCTGGCACCCTCAAGTCCTTTGATCCTATCTGCAACAGCGTTGGGGCTTTTACTTTATGAGCGTGCATAATAGGTGAGGCCTTCCTCATGGCAACAAGAATATTATTATCAATTTCTCCCTGTTGAGTATATTCTTTACCAGCCTCTACATAACACCTAAGCAAAAAGAAAATATGTACTACCAAAAATTGCATAATACTCTTAAATTTTATACTACAAAGTAGTGGTTTTAAGAATCAAAGTTTTCTAGTTTTATTACTGAATTAATACAACGTTCCTTTATGGGGTAAATATAGATTTATCCGTTGGATTTGCATGGTATCAGGCTCAGTGAAAATTTTAAAAAGCTTGAAAAATATATGTGTATGCCCAGCTAATACGCAGACTCGTCCGTCGTAAGTATGACTTACTTACGACAAACGCACATATTTATCCGCAGTCTTGGCTCGCCCAATGGAAATCCGCCGGGAAATGTGTGTCTATGCCCAGCTAATGATGTGTAAATAATACACTATTTAATAAAAGTAAAATTCAGACTAGTGAAAACAGTCCGTTGTAAACTGTAATGTTGTCCCGCAAATATATAATTAAATAAAATAAATAAATACCAGTCAGGAATATCTGAAATTATGCTCATAGACGCCACATCTATAACGGGGTTTCTTGCCACAACAGCCTTAAATTTATCCGGAAATTGTCCGCTAAGGTGTGTCACAAGGAAGCCTCCATGAGAACCACCAACCAATGCTAAGGCGTCAGGATTCAACCAGGGATATATTTCAAGAACTTTATCAGTGGCTTGAATGCAGTCGGCAACATCGGCTTTACCTACCTTTCCCGGAAGATAATCAACACTCTTTTGACCGGATCCAATGGAACCCCTGTAGTTAATGAAAATAACCCCAAAACCTATTAGGAAACAGTTGTAGGTGTTAAGAAAATTGAGAGCACAATATCATAGAAAATATCATTAAACTTACCAAATGAAAGAAACATTGCCCCTTCCATTATAAAATAATTTGCAAATGCACTATGTGGTCCACCATGCGGCCAGACTATCAGCGGTACTGATTTGTTATCGCCGCTTTTTGGACCAACATAAATCGCATTGAAAGAAGCTAAAAAACGTATACATATATGTAAATATTGATTTTCCAAAAAATCTATACTTACTGGCATCATTACTGTCGGTAGATGGTGCTGATAAATCTAAATAATTGTATGTGCTATTTTCCAATCCTAGTACAGTTTCACTCTGTGTAAGACCGACCCAAGATACTGATGCTTCAGACCCTGGTTTCGGTAGTTTTCCAATGACTAGTTTATCTGGCCTAAAATAGTTCCTCTGCACTCCTAAGACTGTGTCATTGTACACATCGATAACAAATTGGCTACCATCAGCAAATTCTAGCTGCGTCACGTCTCCGTTATCTGCAAAAAGAACTCAAAGTAGTCCAATAAGTTGATTCAAATATTTATTTTATACACACCTATATTAACAACATAAGAATTCACTGTATACTTTTGACTTGTATTTAATAACAATCTATTTTCACTTGCCCATGGACGTTTAGGAAAGCCAGTGTTATATAATCCATAAAATAGTTTATCATTTTTAATTTTCTTCTCTGTTTCAACTATGTCAACTACAACTTCTAAAGGAGACTAAAACCAAAATGAATTTATTAGACTAGTGTTATTAAATAATTATGTTAGGAATACGTAATGGTTGAATTGTTCTAGTTTAATTTCTACAGTGAGCAAAGCTAGTAGACATACACTATCTGTTAAAGGAAGACTTGTTTTAACGAGTGCCATTGCAGCGGCATGAGGGCCCCCAGCTTTTCTCTGCAGCCACAAGAGTGTCTGACTATCTGGTGTGAATATAGGTGATTTAACAGCTAAACCAGTCAAAGGTAACTTAACTAAAATTAAAAAATATATATAATATACATATAAATGAAAAATATTTTTTAACGAATAAATACCGATCCATTTTCTCTTCTGTACCTTATTCTTTTACTTACAGAAATGTTCTTCATAATCCAACGTGAATATTGTACTTATGCGATTTGAGCAATATATCAGCCCATACTTTCTGGGCTGCACATCGTAGGCCACCCCAACAATATACGTGCCATCTGGTGAATATTTTGGCTGGGCAATGCACACGTCATCAGGTATACCTTGTAAAATCACGACCGTATCATTTTCAATATCATACTCTGCGAGGACCGACTGCTTTTTGCCTACAAGTTGCTCACCCCAGTCTTGCGTGAAAACATACTCCTCTCCCTAAAAACACATCGATACAATAGGTTAGAGAGATAATCGGGTACTAGTTACAAATTATTTCACCGTATATATAAATAGGTACCTTTTTTTTTTCTTCATCACCAGTCCCGCCTTCAGAGTTTGTCGATGGCCCTTTACGTTTATAGAACGGCTCGGATTTGGGTACTTTCTTTTCTGCTACATAGAGTATTTTTCTTTCATCAGGTGACCATTCAAAAGATGCAAATTCCACTATAAAATAAAGTAGGAGTACTTGCATGCAGATGTACTTGTAAACTTGTATTAAATATTACCATCTGAATATACCGATCCATGAATATCTAATGCACCGAGATCTACAGTTCTAGTAACATTATGGCCTTGCCATATCTCTAAATACTGTTTAGTGTCATTTTCCCTGAGTACTGCCCTGAATTTTTCTGTAGCAGAGTTTTTACTCAATAACCTCAAAGATTAAATAAATAATTATTAATTTAATTATTAAACAATTTTAAATAATACATACACCACATATGGATTTTAATACAGACACAATTCCACTTACTCAGAACTAACATCAACGGGAAATCCTTCAGCAGAACTTATTAAATCAGATGTAAATATGTCCTTAGAAAATTTAGTACTTTTGCCTTTTTCTAAGTTTCTTTCAGACCAGGTACTACTTACGATACCATTAGACCTAATGCTGCCACCAACGAGTGAAGGAATTTGAGCAAATGATTTGTATGTCTTAACTATTTTATCCACCTAGAAATATATATTTTATAATTATACCTATTTATAACAATTTAAGAGATGATTATAAGTACCTTTGTGGACATTTTGAATATCTTGAATAAATCTGAAAATAAAAGATGAAGTACTGAGTAGTAAAGACTATTTATAAAGCAAAAAATACATAAATAAAGAGAAGATAATGAGGTTAGGTTAAGGAACTAAAGCAACGTCATTCAAAGACAAAAAAGAAAAATAATCTAGTGGATTTTGTTGTTTCACTATTGGATCGACTGATGTTTGACAGTAGCGAGTCATTTTAGGGATTTTCGCGAGGATTGGTAGTTCTGACCGCGAACCTAAAAAGAAATGTCGACACAAAATTACACATGTCGATATTTTTGCATATAATTGTTTGTTTTTTGGCAGTAAACGCTGTGATAAATCAGAATATATTTCTGTTTCAAAGAAGACGGTGTTAAGTGCCGTGTAATATTTTTTGTGTCTGTGGTAATATTGTGGGAGCAGTAAAAATTTGTTACACCCTCAACCTTTCAAAAGGTCGTCGGCGGAGGATTGATTTTGTTGAATCATAGGCACTTTTAGAACAATAAATAAACCGTTTTTATAATGTGCGGCAAGCAGGGAGATATTAGATGAGCAGTATTAGAAAGTAAGTATTCGGTGGTTTTTTGTTTGGCTCTCAGCCAAGTATATCACACCCACTAACACCTGCTCTTGAAATCAGTTATTGAATTTGTTTACTAATTTTTTACGTACATTATGCAGATGCATCGTAACTACTTATTTGTTTTTTTATAGCTATATTAATTAATAATAAATAAGTCTGACTGTGCATTTTGTAAATTTGCTAATACTTTTTACATTATCTAGTGCAACCATCTGAAATAGAATCTATTTCTGTTTTGTAGGCAAAAGTATTTATTACCCATTAAATAACTACCTGTATTTTTGTTTCAATGCCGGTGGATTTTACCTTCGTTTTTACCTATTTAGATTGTTTGCTAATTTGTAGCATATTGCAGTTTCAGAGGTATTAGAACTATTGAAAATATTTAGGTAAGCCTCTAAAAATAGACACCTTTACCTTCTTATCTTACATTTGAAAATAGACACGAGATTTATTTTTGCAAACTACTTACATTACATACACCTATGTATAAGAAGTTCAGACCGAGGCTCTGGCACTTACTGTACTATTTTTTATTGTCTGAATTGCTCGGTTCAGCATTCAACAATAAATTAACCTTTATAATTTTTATATATATCCCTGAAAACTGGGTCTTGTATGATAATACCTATGATCTTAATAATTTCATAATAGAAACAATAAGCAACGTACCTATTTAGCCTAACATTGGTTATGGAATTGCGAGCACAAATTGGAGTTGGACATTTATCAGAAAATTGTTAAAATTAAAATGTCCAACTTTTATATCTCAAAATACGTACAAATTTCCTATTTATCAGCTTTTTTATTCCAGTCAACAATGGTGTCATTTTCTTTATACCTAGTGAACATTTTCCCCAGATTCTCAGTTTTCTGCAAATTATTTTATTACTACAATCAAATACATATATTTATGATAACCTATTACATATTTACTAATTTTTTTTTTTTCATATATATACTCTACAACCTGGGTATTACACATGCAGAAAAATGTGTCCAGTAAAATGAAAGTAGTACTGGACTGGTGGTGAAGTGCATTAATTAGACTATCCATATTATAATAATTGTATATTATAGCATTTATTGTCTTTGTACTCATTATGTATTTGTTGTGTTGTTTAAATGTCGTTATATCGTGTGGTGTCTCTTGTATCAGGTCTGGTGTTGGTGTCGGTGTTGTGTATAGTCCCCCGCCATGGACGGCGTTGGTGGTCGAAGACGTCTTGCAGCTAAATCGTCTGCTGAGGATCAGGCGCTTGACCAAATCGCCAAAGAGGTAAGTCGATGCCGGAAACAATATAACTTCGAGGATTATATCAGAACTTATGCTTTACATAAAGTTTATGTATAATAGGTAGTTTATTTAATGACGAATGTCATTATTAATTTATGGTTTATGTTTATTGCAACTAAAAGTGCCAATAATTCAATGAAAGGCATTGAAGTAGCGACAGGAGTAGCTATAAAGTATAGGATAAAAGTCTGTTTGTCAATGTTTTTGTAAAATATTGCATTTGTTATACTACTCTTGTAAGGTAAAGTAAGACCTGTTTTTGCTATTGAATTATAATGCTTTATAAAGTTATTTTAAGAGTAGATCTGAGGGCTCTATTATTATCGCTTATGAGAGAAACTCGCACAACACAATCATTCAAATATATAGGTAGATAACAACAGAGATCAGTAGTATAGTATTGGGGTTGTAAACATACAATATCAGTCATTTCTGCCATTGGTCAGATTTCTGAATACAATGCAATGTTCTATGTGAAATATTAACACTATTCGATAGTTATATCAGTCTGAGGGACGTAACACATAATCGCGGTCTTTAACACATCGCTAAGTTAGGTAGGCGCAGTAATATTTTATTCTCGATTTTATTAAAATAACTATCAGGGAAAAAAATTCAGCGTCGAAGCTGGCCTATTTAATAAATACTTGACATTATGGAAAGCCCCCTCAGAAATTGTAATGACGCCGTTTCAGCTTCAACAGCTTAATGTGGAAAACATTATTTCGATCTTAAGTTTTTATATTATTTTTTATATTGGAGATAGTAATGCAAAGGGTGACCTAAGTGGTTGAAATAGACTCTGTTAGTTGTTACCGTCACATGGTTATACAACTTACGTAGGACTTTTGTGACACACCGGTTGTCTATGCGATACACTAGAACTTGCCCCCTAACGCACATGTTTATAAAGGCTATATTTATAGGAGGGTTAAACAAAGCGTAGAATTTTATTTTATTTCTCTCGTAAAAAATATTTAAGAAATTTCTGTTGTCAGTTACCATGCACAAGTTACACAATGTTATGTTACACATTGTGCAACACATTAAAAAGCTACTGTTGATTTCATATGTAAATGTCTTCGTAAATCTAAAAATATAGAAGAAATAAAGAAGGCCAAAGCGGTTTTTGATCTAATAATAATATAATAATAATAATACATTTATTTCCCTTTAAGACAATATAATTCATATAGGAATCGTCATAATGTACTTATATCTATAGTTTAAAATGGTCATTCACAGAATACAAACATTAAATTTATCCACTAAAAACTTTTTAAGCACAATTTTAAAACAATGTAGTGCCACAATTGCCACACTTACCCTTATTATCTTTTTTCTTATTCTGTTATTATTTTAAGGTTGAACCATGTCATATATGCAAACAATAACCAATAAAGTGCTACATAGAGACTAGGCCAAGGCCGTCTTATTAAACAATTAATGCGAACTAGGTTGCGTACGTCCGTTTGTACTGACCTGGGTAAACATTATATAGACCAGTGTAACTAGGTCAATTGATCATTAATTAGTATTAAGAATTAATCGTTGTACGTCTCGCTGTACCTATTACTATTGATCGGGCCAACCGATCACTAGTTAATAATAAGTACTATGTTGTAATGTACTAGGTTTCAGTAAACCATTATCAAAGTGTTCCTACTGCGTTTCCGTTCATAGGTAGTTTTACTAACTACCTGGTGATCTCCATAGATCACCACTACAACAATATAAATTTCTGGCCTGTTCTATCTCTTCGGGATGAATCTTATATTTCATAGAAATGTTTCTAAATGTACGGGTACTAGAAATTCCTTCAATACATCTTATAATTGACCATACTTAGGTTAGGAAAATGCGGCCGTGAAATTTGAAATGGGTTCCTAAACACACTTCAGCAAATTTGACTGCCATTTCTTATGAGAGATTCAAAAGAGTGATTTTCAGACCGAAATTTCTCGGGTTTTAGAAATCTCTTAGTATTTAAACCTATTATATGTCAAACTTTAAACATATTTCTCTACAATTCAAGCCCAAATTGTTCTTTTAGAGCTATGAGTTAAATATACAATTGATTTTAAATTAAAATGTCTGTTTTCCATCGAAGTACGTCACGTATTAGTTTTAACATTTCTTACTCAAGAGTGCCAGGCGAGCTGATCTGTAAAAAAGTCAGGTTAAGGGTTATGTTATGGGATTGTCGGTGGGTTGTTGATTTATTTATGTGTTTATTACTATTTTCGTCGATGTTTATGGATTTCTTTTTATTAATGATATAATAATATACCTACTACGTACACTTTTATAAAACAATAATGGGCCCAAATGTGTAATTCTTCATATAAATAATAATCTGTTAAGAACCTACCTATCCGGATTATTATTTATATGGACGTTTTTGGGTGTTTAGTTGATTTTAAGATCTAGTGCCAAACATGGTTTTTGTCTATTGTGAAATCTTAGAAATTGCGTTTTTCCAATATTAAAATGTAGAGGTATTAAGAGAATGCCAATTACCTACTTAGTGAATTTAGAATAGTATTGCATCTAGACTCCAACACTTGCTAGCAGATTTATCTCATAGGACAACATTAGACATCTCGTCGTCATACATAGTAAAAGATGCATCTGTGGTAATTGGTCAAGGTATCAAGGTCATTAATATATAATAAAAATAGTACAGGGCCCAATATTGAGCCCCGAGGAACTCCTATGTTTACTACGACATATTGGGAATTGACATTCTTTAAGCTATCGTCAGCACAGTATGTTACACTGGCAGAGTGGCTATTGAAAAAGAGCGGACTTAGTCAAAAGCGACTTCTCTGATTCCATAACATGAGAACGAACTTATTTAAAAGTTTCTCGTGACTGACGAACGTCCTGCTGCGATCGCAGAAAATACTAACAGGACAGCCTGCTCCGATATAGGTAATATGTAATCTTTTTTTTTATAAAATGAGTTACCTAATTGCCGTGGAGCTCGATCTTGAATACCGAAATCCATGTTGCTTGTCAGTAAAGGTTTTATATTTTTGAAGTTGAAGAAAATGTGACATTCGATGTAGTATTCAAAAATTTTCGAAAAACCAGAGGGTACTGTAATCGGTCTATAATAATCCATTACTTTTAATAATTCTCTAGAATTTCGATATTTGGATGGACCGGACCGGATGATTGTTTATTTTTATATATATTTAATATTTAATAAACCCATTAATTCCTCACAGAAGAAAGGTTCGAGAAGTATTGTTAATATTCACTTGAATATTTTATAAATAATATAATTTATTAAAACAAACTAGGCGCCACATACTTTGGATCCTGTATAATACCATTTTTTTTTTGTATATTTATACACAATTTGTTTGTTTTTCTCTTTATTTGATAATTCTGCCATAACATTCCAGGGCACTGCTATAATTATCAGTAGTGCTTATTTTATTTTGTTAATGATCCTTTTTTAGTTTTTTTAACTAATGTGGTATGTTTAGCTTTTGCGGCTATATAAACTGGAATCTAGTTTAATAATCTAAATCTAGATATGCATTTTGATGGGTTATTCTCAACAAAGGTCCGAAGAGAAGGCCGAGAACCGTTTTTATCCATTAGTTAATGGATTATGCAAACCTATTCCACATTTTTCATGATCTCCATGCAAGGTCAAAAGGTATTGTGGAATTTATTTTATTCCAAGAGCATTTTTGGAAATTTTAACGTCTATCTGTAACATGATTTTTTTTATTACCCAAATAGTGTTAGTTAAAGAAAAATAAATATCCCAACGACAGTTTTCACATAATAAAAGTAAGTTGTAGCAGGTGAATTTCACGTATCTACTATTCTAGAGAATGAGAAGGATGCCTACATGTTATTTTGAAATTTTGTCAGATTACGTGGAACGATGAAACGAATCAAACCGCCGAACTTTTATCTCTATTACTCATCTGCATCTGATTTCAAGCTTACCCGCCTACTTAGTGTACACTTGCTGTCGGAAGCAATTGTTATTAGTCTGGGGACTATTCGGAATAAAAAGGTAGAACCAAAGTTTACAGAATATATATACATATATAAGTTGTGTCACGGGCGGTAGAATTGTTTGTGTTCCCTTTGAAGTTCGAAGATCTAAGCGATGCCGACTCATAAATCATGGCACGGACATTTAGTGACATTTACGGGGCCCGTCTCAGTTCTCCACCAGGTGTAACCTTCGGTTTCAATACCAGGGTTGTTCCGAATGTGCACAACAAAAAGGGAATTTTATGGGAAGTTATAACAAGTTTTGTTTTAGCTTGACCGTATATTTTTGTTTGTTTCAAATCTTGCAACAGCTTTTTCAGCTAGGTACTTCCCGATGAGCGAGAGACTTGAAATTCGATAGGTGTATAGTGTTCCGGTGACAATACAATTTAATATTTTCCTTATTAAAAAAATCAAAATGGCGGATCCAAAATGGTGGACTTTTCTGTTTATAAACCGATTTGTCTCAAACTTGAAACTTTGCGGTGTTTAAGGTCACTCAATACAATGTCCACCGCTTTCCGCCATTTTGGTCCGCCGTTTTGATTTACTTTAGCTCGAGTCAAAGAACTTAAAAAAAATCAAAATGGCGGACCTATTTATCCTTTTTATGCACCTTTTATCCTATTTATGAACCGATTTGTTTCAAACTTGGTACTTGGGGTTGTTTAAGGTTACTGGGCTCATTTGGATTGGCTGTTGCATTTGCTTTGTTGTTGCTTTGTTCAAAAAGAGTATTTTTCGGACACGGTGGAAGGACGAAGGCTTTTTTATGATTTCATCCAGACTTCCAGAGACTGTAAAATGTCTTGGGACTTTTGTTTTGGTGTTTGTGATCTTGTTTAGCATGGCTTCGCCGAAGTCTATCATTCATATCATCTATCATCAGTCGTAAGAAAAAAAAATGATAGTTTCGGGTCGTGGTTGCTGTGGATTTTTTGTAATTTTCGAGGGCACTAGTAGAAAAACGTGTTTAGTTATACCATTGTGTTCGTCATTATGTTTTAAAAAATTTTCACAATATCTCACAGCAACTCTGCATTTTGAGGTAATAAATATTTGATGATAACATTGATAACTGCACTCATCCAAAGCCAAAGGCACTCTCACTGTGACCTAGGTGGACCCCAACTAGGGTCCTGTATGGCTCTCATGCTTCCTATGCTGCGTCCATTTGATGTTTATATGATCCAATATTTATGAATTAATATTTATAGTAAATCTAGTATCTTCGGCTTATTGTACGCGGAGATTTTTTTACTTGTGTCGTGTCTAAATATGGCAGACTTCCGACGGCGTTAAAGGACGTCCCGAACGACCACACGCCTTTCTATTTCAAGGTTCCGGAGCCGAGGTGCCGCGGAAGTAATCCACCCCCAATAGTGCAATAAACTTTGCGTTCCCCACGGATGGTATGTAGACTCTAATAATGTGTCTCACCTCCGAAAATAGCCACCGTCTATAAAATACCTTGCTGACAAGGAAATGTAAAACGTTTCGGAAGTGAATCAAAGACAATTGACTGCTGATTTTTACTCTTGTTTTAACTATATAAGCTTAAGCTCGTATGTCACATGTGAGGTATAGTTTTAAAAGTTTTTTTGCATCCGCTTTATCAAAGTAATTTAAAAATAGATATATTACAACCTCGATTACAACACACATTTATTAAATCAGTAGGGGTTTAGTGCAAGTGTAAATCCAAGTTTGAGACCGGAAGTGTCGCTGCCTTCTGCCATCTTGACCATGTTTTATCAAAAAAAAAACTTGTTACACAGAGCGTCCCAAAAAAACGTTCTCCATAATGGTAGAAGAAGCACGCTTCATTGATAAAAATTCCAGTTTGTTTAAAATTTTTGAGGAATGGAAATACTAAGAGGCGGGGGAAGTTTTATATAATATTATGGTAGATTTTTGAGATATTGGTAGAAAGGTTTTTTTATATCTGTTCTATCATTGATGGAGTTTTTATTTTCTTTATATGTCTCCCAGAGACATTTTAACACGGAGAGACATAATTGTTTACGTTTTTGGCCGATACAAGATCGTTTCATCGTCGTTGTCGTCCGTCTTTTTCTTACGAACGGCATATTTGTCAGTCCTACTGTTTAATTTACTTGAAGTATTTGGAATACCCCAAGAGATGTTCAAATAATTTGACAATTTCAATGAGTCTGTTTAATTTGAATACAAAAATGTTATTTAAAACAGTTTATTGGTACAAGTAATTGTATTGCCTTATTGCGTTAATAATATATGGTGAAAACCGAAAATGTACCGTGCCTTGAGATATAATTCTCAACAACGGCAACGTCGCTTGATGCGTTTTACGCGAAGGTCGATTTATGAATGGAAACAGATGTTGAGGGGTTGCCGGAACGCCGTTGTGTACTTGTGTTTTCTTTAGTTCTAGTTATTCTTAAGTTAAGTTAAATAAATACAAAGATTCATACTTTGTATTTATTGCGATTTAGGTGAACAATAGGTGTGTAATTATGGTGCATTCTTGTATAGTTTATAAAAGTGTGGATCATTTAATTCCGGAAAATGTTACTTTTCATCGCCAAGTATTTTCAAGGTTAGCTACAATCTACAATTTTGGGCGGCTTGGCTTGGCTTGGCTTGGCTTGGCCCTGATCCTTGGCTCTGATCAGAAGAAGCAGCGTTGCCGAATGGCCACCGCCGTCTTCCATTTGCTCACTCGCACTCATTGCACTGTTTAGTAGTAGTAGTAATAATAGATCGGCTCTTCTAGCGTTTTATGAGTGAACCATTGGGTTGGGTGTTAAAATGTCTGGTTTTATCAATCATTTATGGTAGTTATTTTTTTTTGTGATATGTATATTTAGATTATTTAGAGCTGTGGAACTGTTTTTGGTGTATATTTATGAGCATTTATTGTGTAATTGTGAGGTGGTTCCGATATAGATTCCATCACGGGATATTATATACTTTTTTCGGAGAGAGGTTTTACTTTTTAAAGATGTATATAGTTGATTTAGGAGATTCTGTCACAGCAAACAGATGCCGACTCGTAATGAGAGAGCTCGTCCGTTAGTTTGAAACGCACTAGATAAGGACATATCACTAGGGTTCAGCTCGAGTAGGTATACATTTCCGTGGGTAGTAAACTAGAGAATTTACTTATAAGCAATTATTTATAGAAACTATTTGTAAGTACCGGCACTAAATTTATTGAGGATTTGCATTTCAATCAGCTTTTATTATGACTGGTATCACTGTTTAATCAGCCGCTGCATATACTAGGTACTACAGTTGGTAGACAACTGAGTAAACACACCGCTGTTCTAATGTGTTTTGCAAGCCGTCTATGCGGCGATATTTATTATTCGCATAATAATATACAGTTTTATTTGTAATAAATAAATGCAAGGAAGCAATAAATAAGCCTTTCCTACCTTTCCGCTGTATTGTTCCGTTGCGTTGCTTTACATTGATTGTTTAGAAGTACCACTTATGTATGTAATAAAACTGCACTAAAGGAGGTCTACAAACTAATTTTGTCGTACCTTATATGGCCATAAATGTGTATGTACAGTAATGTACACTAGATAAGAAATAATATTTTAAGCCTTGGAGTATTGTTGTTAATTCTTATGTTACGGCGCGAAGTGACAATTTTAGCGCAAGCTCTATTTATTTTGTCTGGAGCGCGATTAGATAATGGGCGGCAAAAATTTAAACAAATAATTTGTGACGAAAAAAAACTACACAACGTTGCACTAACCCAGAGACTACATTGGATTAGACACGCATTGCGCCAACCACGGTAACATAGGTTATAGTTTTGCTCAATTTTTTCCTCAATACTATTTGCCGCCATGTTTGCAACGTTGTCCGTAACAAAATACTTCCATATTTACGTACGTATTACATCCATATTTTGATTCACATGACGAAATCGGGTCACAACAAATGTCTGTCAAATATTCTGAGGTATGAGGTTGACCTGATGGGTAAGCTGTGACTACAGTCCGTATGTTCATCTTCAGAGACTTTACTAGGAATTACACGATGGTCGTGAAACATCCCATATTCCCGTTAAGCAGACTTCGCATTTTTATTATTTTTTAGATATTTATACTGATAAAATGTATTTTTCCATTTCACTAAAACCCATTTTGTAACAAATATCAATCTCCTAATATTAATAAAACAGATAACAGACAATACAATGACAGCTTTCATTCAATTATTTCTAATTTCTAGCACGGCCAACTGCACCTATTAAATTTGTAAACAATACAAAGTTTAACCTTAAATATCTTGAGAACCGTAAAAGGTAACATATCAGACCTAAATGTTTTTAATTCACAGAAAACGTCTATCCAGATATGTAAAAATATACAGTGTTCCGTTTAGAAATATATAGCTACAGTGAATATCTCTTTTGTGAGACGTTCAATTATCTTCTGTTTACATATTAAAAATCTGCAGAAAAAAATACTAATTTTTCATATACGGCAATTTGCTCTAAAATAAAAAATAAGGGAGTTAAAGGGGGGTTCAAAATATACGGGAGGACCCTGTACATTGAAAACAATCTTGGCTTGGCAGAGCGATGAATGATCATGTCAATCTTGATTGTTAATCTTTCTTGATTGCTACTACATTGGAGTACTTATTGGAGCGGTTGAATTGATAATTTTAACAGATATTCATTTCCGTTTCATTTAAACTTCGGGTGACATTCTAAGAGCCTCTCGGTATATTGCCTGGAGGCTTGACCTGATTGAAGCCGTGTCGCATATTATAGGAAAACTGGGAAAACAAGACATACAACTAATAATTTATTGTACATTTAACGGCAATGTGAGGTTGTGTTCTACAAACGCATTGCATCAGGTACGATGAAATGCGGTCCGTCTACTTTCTTCGATTCAGTGGTATTTTGGGCGATGAACTCTCGACTTCGCTTATGAGGGTTTTGCTGGAAGATATTTATGTACTTATGAATAGTTTCCTTCCCAGTCTCGTGTCGTCTGCGTGGAACCAGCTTGGGTCTTCTCACTCCTGCTAGTCTGGCTCAAGAGCCGTCGCGCCGGTGGAAATTGATTTTACTCTGCCAGACAGTGCATGGAAGCGTTTTCGACGGAATACGGAATAGTATTTTTCATGCCCCTCGATGCTATGGTAATTGTCGTGAGCGATTAGTTTACACGTCACTTATCGCGCCGTACAAATATTTGCCATCGTCAGAGGCACACGATAATTATTACATATATTATGGTTGCCTTCGGAGTAAGTTGTTGCGTTACTCGTGACACGGTACTCGCGAAAATGGTCGTGGTGCCAAAAAATGTAGGCGTGGATCGGAAGTTTGATTCCCTGAGCTGCTTGAAGAGGAGCCCTTCCATAAGCGATTGCCTGTATGAGAAACCCAAGTCGGATGTGCTGTTGGTCACTACGGTCTCCATGTGCAAGAAAAACGTGAGTACGATTTTATTTGCCGGTGATAATGTTTACTCCGCCCACATGATGGTATTTCATTTCTTATCGTCTATACGAAAATGTCAATTGTAGTTCCGCCTAATAATAATTGTGTTAATTGATTTGTAACATCATACCATTTCTACTTCTACCTAACTAAAAATCCATCCGCGCCGTAAGGTGTAAAAAGAGAAGGAGCTCACGAGGAATTAAAAAATCGATTCATATACAGGATGTTTTATTTTATCATTTGGATTGCCCCTAGTGCCCCCCCCCCTCCTCCTCGTTGTCCGCATTATTGAACTCTAGTTGTGCATGACCAATGTAACTAGCCCAGTCGTCAATGACTGCTCAAAAGGGGACCGGTGTGAAGTTAGCAGCCAATTTGCCGGAAACACCCGAATGCACATAGACGTACGATATTTAAGGTACCTAATTATTTTAAAATTAAAAATATCCAAACGTACAGAAATTGTGAGAAAAATCTCTGTCTCGAAATGCAGAGTAGTTTTTTATCAGGGGAAAGGATATTTTTCCCATAGCGGCCGTCGAAGGGGGTGAAATTAATAACAATTTAAAAATTCTATTTTTTTCAAACAGAAGGAAAAGTAGTGTCACTTTAAAAGCTATATGGAAATGTGGGGAACATGATAACACATTTCCAGATTGAAGGATACTCCCTTAGCGACTCCGTCGAAGGGGGTCAAATTGACCATAAAATGAAAAAAAATATATTTTTCTACCAGAATGAAAAGTAGTATTAATTATGAAATATGAAAATATAGGGAATGGGATAACATATTATCAGAACAGACTTTCCCTTAGCGCCCGTAGGTTGGTGTCAAATGCCAAAAATTAAAAAATAAATACATATTTTGTAACTAGAAGGAAAATTAACCATTACTTACCAAAAAATAAGTTTCTACTAAATTTGGAATTTTTTATACATTTTATAGAAAAATATACGAATGTATATTTTTCTTGGCGATCTCTTAATTTATAGTAATCTTTAAATTTACATAAAATAATTATTAATTCTACTCAAAATCTAAATAATGTATATTATTATTAAAATTTGACAAATTTTATTTTTTTTGTGAAATTACTATCTAATTTAATAGAACTAAAAAATCATTACGAAAGGCAGAATATGGGTATATCAAATTAAAAAAAAGAATCAAAATTGCACTTATTTATTTTTAACGCAATTCATAAAATATAAATTAGTTTAAAAAACAGCTAAATAATAATAGAGTAGCAAAAATTTTTCTTAATTGTAAGTTGAACTGTCGTAGAAAGAATGACTCTTTTGATATGCTGTTCTTTAATTCTTTGAAATGGTGATTTTTTGTATTCAAAACAATTTTTTTGTATTTTTTGTATTGAGTAGACAATAAATTTTCTATTGGCTAGGTTAATATGGCGTATTCTTTATTTATTTTGTAATGGAAAAATAGGTAATGGTTTTGTTTTTTGCTATTAAATATTTAGTTATTTTGTTGTTTCTTATTAATAAATTTATCAGATTTGCTTTCTTAGAAAATGAGCGACCTTGAAATTTTTCAAAGGGAATGGACAGTGCAGGAGGAAGGTTTGCTAAAAACCTATTTTTAAAAATATTTCAGCGACATGAATATAGGTACCTACCTATAATAGGTGAACTTAGTAATTGAACTAAAATTCGGAATATTTTTATTTTAATGATGTTTAATTAATTTTTGAAAAGTCTCTCAGTCAACTAAAATATCAAGAAATTTATTTACACAACTTATTTCATTTACAGACACTCTATCACGCCTACAGACGCTCTTAAACTTGAGTCCCCATAAGACAACAATACATTGATTTTTAAAATAGGAACCCCCGCCAATTTGAGTTCCTAACCTAAGTACTATGATCGAATCGAACTAAATTGCACGTTGCCAACTTTTAGGTGAGAAACGTTACAATACAAAAGGCATAAAAGCAAATGTTGATGGTTATCTGCAGTTGGTAATAACGTGTCATGTATTATAGGCGACCTGCAAATATTGATCGCGAGCGCCTCCCTCGGTGAATCATACAAGTTTTCACTAGACAACAAACTAGTTTGACGTTTGGTGTGGTGCTGTGCCAAGAAGTGAAAGTGTTATATATGAAAACAAATATTTACAATACTTATTAGTGAAAATGGAAAGAAAAATAATATATTTTGGTTTCAAGCAAATTAGTTTCTCACATTTTTCCGCTGGGAGCCTAGGACAAGGGGAAAAAATTGGTTGGTGCCCACTTTTGTTTAGCAACACTATAAACATGTGAGTAAATGCATGTAAAGAGTAAACATGAAATGAAATTACCAGTTTCTCTTAATTAACCAAATATCTCGTCTTGTCATTTCATGGGGTCTGCTAGAAAAAGTGTAAAATTTCACAGTGCCGTCAGTATTTCCGTAATTTTACAGCCCACTACACAACAATTTTTCCAGAGTATGATGAACCGCAGCGGGGACAATTTAATAATTTATGAGTACAAAATAATTATAATCTGCAAAACGTCTATTCTGTCAAATTGCAAATTGACTAGCAAGAACTTACTGGAAACGCCGTTGGGGGCGCTGCGCTGGAGTAAAATTTGCAGGTCGCCTATACAGACAAGTAAAAGGGACCTAATTTGACGCATGTTCCTTCTAACTAATACTAATACAGTGCATGTATACGTGGTAATAATTATATATTATTTTTTATGGAAATTTTGCGACGTAAAGATACATCGTTTGAGAGGACCATTAAGGTTGGGATTTTATAGAGTGAGAGGCAAATATATGCATTTATTTTGGTTAACTATAAATAATTAAAAAGCTACATAAGATCTGATAATCGAATTAGTTGAATGCACTAGCTATTATTATAGTGGTGATTATAATATAAGTTTGGCCCAAAATTTTCTTATAGCCCTGTTCTGTGGTCTTGCAATGAAAATATTGTGATTTTAACAACAAAAATGCATATTTTCATTGCAAGGCCACAGAACAGGCTTATAAGATAATTTTGAGACAAAAAATATATTATCATCATTATAATAATAGCTAGCGAATGCAACTAATTTGATTGTCAGATATTATGTAGTTTTAATTATTCATAGTTAACCAAAACAAATACATCTATCTGCCTCTCACTGAGCCGCCAAAACTAACAAAAAATTATTGATAACATGATATCTTTTTCTTGATTGATTTATCCAATTCTATATATGTGGACAGTTCTCTACCTTTGAAATTGAGAGGTGAAATTTAATATGTAGTAATATTGTACTTACCCGTATTAAGGTTCGTCTGGGTATTTTTTTAAAATTTCCAAATCATATTTCTTTTTGAGTTCGAGAGATAAAAACTCGGCGGCTTACATAATCGGTTAAAAAATGTTCAAAATCATTGGAAAATGAGGCAGCAAACCAAATTGCAGTACAAGCGGAAGTTGTTACAGAATTATACACTACGATGCGAAAATAGATACAATAAAATGTCAGTTAACGTGAGAAATATAGTCACAGCGGGAATATCCGAAATTTGGCAAAATATCAAATCTAAAAATAAAAGTAGGTCAGCATACCTGTAAAAATTTAAATGGGGGTTAATCTACTGCATTAGCCAACAGTTATATGGTTGCATATGGTGTTAAATAATAATACGGCCAAAGATAAGATATCTTTGATATTTAATTGTCTTAACCTATATAAATTTTCTGTCTCTACTTGGTTCGATACATGGTAACGTGTAAAGTATCGATACGTCAAAGTATCGATTCCAATATCAATGCGGCATTGACATTGACCACATATACACAGAAATAAAATGCAAACTTTATTTTTATATCGTAGGTAGATAAGAAAGTTAGATATCTGCTTTCTTTTGATCATGTTCATATCCTTATTATGCTTGATAATATGGTCAAAATAAGCAAATATTTGCGATAAATACTTTGAATTGGGGTCATTTAAATCGCGCGCGTTAATCATTAGTTCGCAACAGAGCCACTGCGATCGCATAGACGCTCGTGTTTCTGTTGAATCAGAGCAGTGGATGTTAGGGAGAAGCCATCTATCCGTATATAATATATTAATCTATGGTGTCACCACACGAATCAAATATAAACTTGTACAATAGAATTAGGTAGTAGAGAGATTTGTTATAAGTGTTATAACTGTACACCATGTCTTCCTTTTAGTACTCTTGGTCACCTTCAGACACGTAACACTTGAGATTTATTTACCAACATTACATCAAAATAGAAAGTGTTATTAGGTTATTACTGTGACGTTAATCTTTTTTGTAGGTGCATTGGTTTGTATCGATACTGGCTCGATTAAATACTACCTTAATACACCGTGTACTACACGACACGGCGTGTAGTCTTATTTTTCAGCCAACGGCAACGGTCCTAGTATGCAATATGAAATACACCTTGTATTTGTAGCATGGCTATCAGTGTTTAAACATTGCTACCGTAGAATTTTAGACTGCTACTACATAATGCATCGAAATTATGTTTACAAATCCAAATGTACACAGCGTCATCTATCTTTTAATCCTAAGCGGTATTCCTTGTCCGTTGATAAAGTAAATATGGAAAATATCAGGTATTACCTAGGTAAGTAGATACCTATATCCTTTTTATTGGCTACTTTATCTTGCTTAAATGTGTACGCACAAATTCCGATGTTATTACGACAGTTTAAAATATATCGCCGCTTGTAACAATCGACCACCTTATCAGGAGTAGGTATATAAATAACGCGTTTGCATGAATTTGTCAGCAATCAGCAGTAATTAAACAATTGCCGCTAATGAACTGCGAGCATTTCTCGCTAATTTCTTATAGGATTACAAAAATTGTGTAAGGCGTGCCGGGACTTGTACCAATTAGTAGTGATTCACCCGCCGGGCATGGGCGCGATTAGGTCATAATAATAAATAACAAATATTTACCAACCGTTTTTGTGGCTTTCACGTTTTCGAGTATTTGTGTAGCAGCACGAAAAAAATCCTTATCAATGGTGATAGGATAGAGTGTGTTCGGTCGGGTTTCTTATCAGACCATTGTAAAAATGACAGAAAGTGAAGGTGTGCGTGCGGATCTCGCGAAAACTACGCAAAACCAGGAGAAAGAAGAGCTCAACAACAATGTGGTGGTTTTGAAAGACGTAACGGACACCGAAACCTCTGACTTCTTGGAAGAGAGCGGAAATTTTTGCGAGTCCAGTGTAGAAAACGACAAAGTGGACTCCGATGGACCAGATGATGACAGCGATGTTATTCATTCCTTCATACAGAACACCAGTGATGAAGTATGTTTCGTTAAATTTAAATGTATGCTATTTAACGCGGTGATAGTAAGCAGTCTAAATGGATCGTGTAGCCGGTAGCCGGAAGTTCCGTGTTAAATAAATTGTGTGTAAAATTGGAATTAAGTCAACCTTTTAATTAATTTATTATGTGTGTAATTACAATAGTGCCAGTTAGATATCGTCAAATGATTGTTAATTTTTTTTATATACCTACCTAGGTACTAAAATACTCGATGACGCCTATAATATAAGGTGATTTAAGTACCTATACGTAGTTATAACGAAAATTATTAATCGATCCATTAAACGGATTTATATAATAAATCCAACCATTAACGTTTAGAAAGTAATAATAGGTACATATAGAAACTACAAAATATTTATTTTTTAATTTTATATTTTTAAACTATAAATTCTACCTACGTTAGTGTTCTTGCAATCAAAACCTACGAAATAAATAATGTATTCGAACATTTTTAGGCTCAATTATACAATCATCGCTTTCTAAATGTAGGTATAATTATCGAAAATGTAAATTTAATTTGTGCTGATAATCGACCATAATACCCACCATAAATATTTCTCTAAAAAAATCCTTATAAATTATTCTTAAAATGGGTATTTAGGTATATTCTATTTACCTGAAATAATTAAGCCCCTCGACATTAATAAAGTCCGTGTCACCGTTCTTCGCGTGTATAAGGCGCAGTTTACACGCATTAGTATGGGATTCGTGCTCGCTCATACACATATCGATCGATACGTTGTAACTTGCAACCGAGGTAGGTACCCGACTTACTTCAACTCTTGCGTTCAAGTTCAAATAGTCCATCTGCATCAGACTTGACAAAATATGCAGCTTAACATGGGATCACGTTTGTTGTCACTCTGCTACATCGTACAATATTGTTGAAAATGTCGCCAAAACTAAGTAATTTTATACAAAGGTTAGTACAATTTGAGTTGTGCCACAAAACTTAACCAGTCTCTTTAGTATTCTTAATTCTAGTATTAAACTAATCTAATTCTAGTAGTAATTCTTAGTATTTAAACCTATTATATGTCAAACTTTAAACATATTTCTCTACAATTCAATTCCAATTGTTTTTTAGACCTGAGTTAAATATACAAATGATTATAAATTAAAAATCTGTTTTCCGTGGACGTGCGTCGTGTATGTTTTAACATTTTTTTACGTAAGAGCGCAAAGCAGCAAGTCCCAAAAAGTAAGGTTATGTTAATGAGCTTGTCGGTGGGTTGATTATTTACTTTTTTTATTACTATTATGGCCAATGTTTATCGATTTTTTTTTATATTAATGATATAATAATATTCCTACTATGTAGACTTTTACTTTGTTATAATACTTATACAAAAAATTGACAGCAAAGTAGGTAAAATGTGAGGGAACATTAAAAAATTAAAGAAGGGCGCGAAAATGTGAAAATCTCCATAGGTATAAATAATAATCCGACAAGTAGATACTGGATTATTATTTATATGATCATTTTTATTATGCAAGGTTTTTCATTAACTATAAAAAAAACTACATACCTAAATAGAACTCTATAAATTAATAAAAAAATATAACTACATAAATAGAACAGCAAACTTGATAATAATAATGGTAAGGACAGGAAAAATATTCATTTAAACAAACTCCTTATTAGTAGTTTATTTATAAAAATCGAAAACAGTTTAAATTAACAACACTAAATAACTACTTCAAAACTATTAAAATGTATAGTACAATTAGTGGTAATGAGTTCCCGATTGTTATTTTCCAAAGTCGAACAATTGATTTTTCAATACACATTAACCGAAAAACTACTTCTACTCACAATCGGTTAGTAATTTATGGATTTCTAACCTTTGAAGTAATCGGGAAGCGACTTATTACTTACTTTACTTTCCCAGCTAGCCGGGAAAGTACTTTCCCGGCTAGCATCTGTCACTTTTCTTACCTGGAAATGTCAATGTCATTTTTGATTAAAAGATGGTTTAGAAAGAATAGAATCCACTCGACATTTATTTAATTCAGAAACAACAACAACAATAACAAAAAGAAAACTATTTGGAATTATAAATATTAATAGTTACATTGGAATTATGATTACTATTAACGGTTAAAGTAAGACCGTGTTGCTCAAAATTATGAGTTTCAGAAATAGATGAAGACGCCGACGTTTCTGGATTTTCTACATGAGACAACATATTAGCAATTTTTATTTGTCCATGTAATGAATTCTCCACATATCCCTCTGCTACGGTGTTGGATTTCCAACCCCCCAACTTTTTCAACTGTAGGATGTCTCCACCTGTATTTGCTAATAATGTTGCTGAAGTACGTCTAAAACAATGTCCTGTAAACCTGTTAACATTTTCCAGCTTTAAATAAGTTGCTATTTTTTTGGGAAAACTTCCTATAGCATTATGCCCAAAAGGCTGTCGTGTAATTTTACCAAATCTTATTTGTAAAAAAAATCTATCAGAGTCAATGTTATTACGAAGGTCACAGTATTGCTTTATTATATTTATCCATTCCGATTTTGTAATTACAAATGTACGGGAAGAGTAGGTTTTTGTGACAGGAATCACTATTATAATTCGATTTTCTAAAATATCCAGGTCACTTATTTTCATTTTTAAAAATTCATCGCACCTACAGGCTCCGGAAATGCCAATAATTAAAGCAACCTAAAAAAATTTAATATAACATATATTTAATATGCACTAAATAAATTAAAATTACCTTTTGAGGAAGATATTCTATCGGGGCATTGTTTAAAAATGTATCGATGTCTGCTTCAGAAAAAACACTTGACTTTTTAGCTTGATATCCCACATTCTTCCTTTTCAAAAATGCCTTCAATTTTGCGTAATTACTAATATCAACATTATGCCTAAAGTTTAATACTGCTCGCAACATCGAATATCTTGACCATAATGTGGAGGCTTTACTTTGTTTGCTTATTTCACAAAAATAAGCAAGAAGTACCGTCTCAGAGGTATGCTGCACACCTTTAGCCACGCACCATTTACTGTATAGTTCATAGGTGTTTTCATACCTCTCCCTGCTTTTTTCAGGAATTATTCCTTCAGTAGCTCTCTCTGCAGCTACCCGCACTTCTGGTGGCGTACATTCAAATTCACTATCAGACATTTTTGTAAAATAAACACAATTTGATTATATGTACAATTAATGGCGTCGTGTATCGCCTAAATGTCAGATTCAACAAACTTGTTTTGTTACCTAGCAACGATCTCACAGGTTACTTAAAATAATTCATCTTATCACATAATGAAAATGGATACAGATATTTGAAACGAAATTATTATTGGTAGATTGTGAGTATTAGAAATCCATAAACTACTAACCGATTGTGAGTAAAATAGTATACAAACCTCGCGGGAACTCATTCTAGCCTCGCGTCTGTAGTTATTAAACTACCTTGCCGCTCGGCTGAAATAGAGTACTTTCCCGCTCGGTATGTAATGTACTATTGTTTACGTCAGAACGATACACTGGCGAGAAACTACTTTATCCCTAGCTACGTTGCCACGTTTCTCTGGCACGGCTATCTGTATAAAGGTGGCTATGGTATTATTTACGAATGGTATTATCTACGAATCTTGATTTATTTGTTCGTAACTCTTTTGAATATCTTCGGATTTTAACAGAATAATATAATGGCAGTAATAATGTTTGAGTTTTGCTATAAATCACAGAAGTGAGCGAAAATCAGTTATGTAATTAACATAATTTTAGTTCTTTATACCATTCCCACTAAAATATTTGTTTTTATAATGTCAACAGTGTTATTATAGATAATATGAAAGTATGTATAGGTATCTTGAAACTGGATTTTGTTTGAGCTTTATGTCGTTAGAAAAATAATTGGGGTATGGTTTTAATGATATTATATCAATACTTACTTGCACGCCAATTAGAAACAAATTGAGGAAAGCTAGTAACATTCATTTGCAACCAAGTGTATATGTGAATTAGTTCAGTTAATAATGCTACAATCTATCTACATATTATAACCATGTTTTCCTGTCTCTGGAAGTATGTAAGTTTAAATACTCTGAAGCTAAGCTACAGATACGAGGGTCTTAAGTTATCTTACCCCAAGTAGATATCATTGTTCTAACCATATAGTCTTGTTTTGTCACTCTGTTAAGTCAAAACCTCACGCCTGTACCAATTTGTAAACATAGAAATTCTGGAAATTCATTATGCCTTAGTAGCAAAATTTGCAAGGCTCAAATTACATATTTCATAAACGAAAAAGTAAAACACGTTGTTTTACTTTGTGTTACGTGGGTAATAATTCATGATTTATGATGTTTTCCAGGCTGAGGCAAGACTGTGGGCCAAGAGACAGGCAAGAGCAGAAGCGAGAGAAATACGTATGCGTGAGCTGGAGCGGCAGCAGAAGGAGCAGGAGGAGAATGCGGATAGGCAGTTTGACATGTTGGCCGAGCCTATGGCCAGGACACCAAGAAGTGCCGTCACTGCAGGCAGTCGGTATTTGTCCAGCAGGAGGAGCTCCGAGGATTCCCTGGAAGATGGGGGCAGCCTCAGGGAAATACGGGTAAGTAACATTAGCGGCGTATCAAAATTCTCCCATAGCGCTCGACCACCATTAATAGTATGCTATTATGGATACCATTATACAACAGTTAAGAAATATATTATTGGGTTTCGTGAGCTGTGCCAAAATGTTATTAAATGATTTGAAAGAATGAAAACATTTTGTGTTTTATCAGACATTGGAAATATTTGCTATATCTCTATTACCTTTACATTCACTTGTATCAGAGTGTCATCCACTTATTTTTGTTTAATCACTTTCACGAGTAGCTATCCTAAATTGTTGATACTGTTCCAACGCCGGTATATAGGTTCTATAACATCATTGTTGATACTTAATTCAGTACAGATACTCAAGATTCTTTTTAAAATAGGTCCCTATTATTATCCATTAAAAGTAGTGCATCTGGTAATTTCGCGAAAATGATTATGTATTGAATTTCTAGCACGAACTCAAGGAGGTGGAAGAAAAATTCCGGAAGGCGATGATTGCCAACGCCCAACTTGATAACGACAAAGCGGCCCAGACCTACCAGTTGGAATTGCTAAAAGACCGGTAGGTGTTGAATATAATATAACAACCTTATTTATTTAGCATAATACACTAATTTACAATTAGATTTGTTACATCAATCACAATATTGTATATAATCACAATATAACTGATGTAACAATGGAACTATACCTTGTACACTTGTTTTTGCCAACAAACGTCCTGGGCCCATAACCTGTATATTGTATTTATATATACAATGTGGCAAAATAATGTACTGGAAAGAAAAAATATACCGGCACAAATGACAAGCTAAGTATGTGTTAGAGTAAATGTATATAGCGTACAATGATTAAGTATAGTGGCAACGTGTTAGAATAAATCTATTTCTTTCCAGTACATTATTTTGGCATTTCTCTTCCGTAGTATCCCACAGAACCGTCCACCCGGTATTTGCACTTGGAGAAAAGATTTATGCAAATTGAGAATCTCAAATTTTCTGTCCTTAGGTTAGAGGAACTAGAAGAAGAACATTCTCAACTGAAAAGGGAACACCGGGAAAAGTGTAGGGATCATGATCAACTGAAAAGGCTGTGCGGCAAACTAAAAGATGACCTGGCCGTGACGGGAACAGAGCTGGAGGAGAGAGACCGGTTAATAGCTGAGAAGGGGCTGGTTATCGTGGGTGAGGAATTCTTGCCTGACGAGAATGGCGTCATACAACCTCCTAAAAAGGCCCTTGTGAGTGTGGAAAATGCGCAGTTGTTGGAAGGTGCGGGAGATGGGAGTTTAGGTATTTACAATTGCATCCATTTAAATTAAGGTAATATGATTTACGGGATATTGTTTCAGATGTTCGGCTGGCGCGGTTTGTTAAAGAAAAGGGTGAACTTCAGGATCAAATTAGCCATTTAAAATTAGAATTAGAGGAAGAGAAGAGTAAAAGAAGAAAGCCCAGTTCGACGGGGATTAGTCTTAATGGGCCTACTTCGGACTATGATTATGATGACCTACAAAGTAAGTGGATTGCCAACAAAATTGCTGTTTCTTTCTATCAGAAATTATTTCAGTTGTATTTACTTTACATAAGGATTTATGTGTGGCAATTTTTTCTGTATAAATTGGGCATATAAATTTTATTTTTAAACTTTTTTTCGACAATTTTTTAGTTTCCTGGTTTTTCATTCGCCACATGTTTCTATCCTGCATTCTTTGTTTTATTTTCTTCTGATTTTGCGTGTTCGAGAATATCTTCGAGAAGAGCTGTATCCATACTATTTTTTTCCCTATGTTATTCTCAAATATCCCATTTCATTACTATCTAGGATTTTTAATGTTGGAATTTGTTATTGAACTGTCTCACGTCGCCATCAATTCTTCGGCAATTTCCTTGTATGGTGCCTAACTATACATTTGTTTACTTTATTTCGGTAAATTTGTTCTGTGCTCCCCATCCGTTTTACCTACTTCTGACCATTATATGCGTCTTCTATCATTTATTATAATTATCTATTATATTATAGCTATCAGTTTAATTGATTAATTAAATAAAAAATCAGACGTAGAGATGTGTATCCCTTGAAACAGTACAATTTAAATTATGTACAGTGACTTTATTATAATTTTTTTACTGGTTGTGCTATTTTGAGGCAAATGTCAAATCTGACGGTTCTGTCACTGCGTTTGACAGTTTGCCTTTGACAGTCATTAACGTTTGAAATTGTGATTTTTACAGGTAACTTTTCATATTTTTCATTGGTTTACTTCTAAATTTGTGAAATTGCTTCCTGATTTTCCAGTAGTGTGGTCATATCACAATTTTTATCGTCGTACGATTTTTTCACCCACATTTTTTTGGAGTAATAAAAATATTTTTCATAATATGTAAATGTTTATTATTTTCTGTTTTCAAACAATATTAGTTGTTCTTATTTTTTCGTTGTTAATACTTAAGGAGAGGCTAGTAAACAGCTTGCGGACTATAAATTCAGAGCGCAGAAGGCTGAACAGGACGTAGCCACCTTACAAGCTACCGTCGCAAGGCTGGAGAGTCAAGTTATACGATACAAAACGGCGTCAGAAATATCTGAGCAGTCAGAAGAGGCTCTCAAAGCAGAAAAAAGGAAATTACAAAGAGAGGTGCGTTGTTTCTCTTTAATTAAACATGGTAATCTAAGATTTAGATAGTATGAGATATGCTTTTAGATTTAGGCTCTTTTTATTTATTTATATGATTTATTTGCTGATTTAATTACAGGATTCACATTCTTTAACTGATTTGTCAACAGATGTTTCAGAAAGCTTTTGAAGCAGTAAATACTAACAGCTTCTTTGCTTTGCTTTACTAATGGTGTCTGAGGGTTTTTTTGAACAAAAATGAGCAGAAACAGATCAAATTAGAATATTATATTACGTTTACTTCTGTTAAAGTTAAATGGATACTTTTTATAAGTTATTATGTTAGAAATTTGGTGCAATAAATTTATAAAATCAATTGTTGAAAATTACTGCATTGTTTTTGAATCCCAGAATCCTAAGGAGCGTTTTGCTTTCTCATCCGTTCTGTACATTTTTGTTTGAAATAATGCCTGTTTACTCCATCTGTTTGTTTTTGACTATATGATGATGTCAGGTGAACAACATGAAGCAACAGTTGATGCTGCTGGAAGCCTCTAATGTGGCTCTAAAACAAGCTCATAAGAGGTTGACGTGCCGTAATACGCTGGGAGCATTGTAATTGATGAGAGGCACTCTTTAAGACTATTGTAACGTAGTGTTTTCATCTTGCATTAATACCAATCTAAATAGATCGCAGACTGACCTTAAAAAAAACAGATCAAGGGCAAGTGTATGTTATGCTCAATAATTGGATTCTTTAGCGGGAGAAAAATTACTGAGAACCCGTTTTGGACACCAAAACTTCCTAAACCGGATTTAATGTTGCCTTAAAGTGAATCAAACGAAATAGTAGATTATATAATTATTAGATATTGTTTTTCGTTGCAAATGTCCCCATTTCTTAACTACGGGATGGCCCACCACCACCCACCACACCTTGTTCCTAAAACCAAAATTAAAATGTCATTTCGCAATACACAGAGTTTCGCGATACACACAGCACTTCCACGTTATTAGTAGCTGTCATAATTTCTAATGCCTGTCTCAATATTCTTGGATAGTATCTAGAATTTTTTGTTAAAATTTCCACTCCATTCTATGCTATGCTGGCTTTTGATCAGTATAACATTTCTTCTGATGTTCCTTAATCTTATGTTCTGCAGATCTGGCAGTCCGACCCACGTAACCAACTCCACAGTTACATGTCACTTTCTGTTGTAACCTTCTGTTTGTAATTTTTGGTATTGGTCTTTATTTATTGGCAACACTTGACCAATAGTCTTTTCAGTTTTATATCTCCAACTCAGGGAGTAGACAAAGTCAGATGGATTTACATTCCCTTAACTATTAGTCGGGTAGATTGAATTCAATTGAATTATCGCTTTTGAAATATGATCCGAATCGTAAAAATTGTTTTGTCCATTCTAGGTATCAATTGTTAAACAAATAGTAAAAAACAACTATTGTTTTTCTCATACTTTGTCTTGTAACTTTTTTTTGTAGTAGTTGCAATTTAATTAGCCGCATCACTTGTTCAATGTCAGCGGGTTGCATTGGATAAATGTATGAGAATGGCCTTTTAGACTTTTTTTTACGCTCGACAGGATTATATCAAAACATCACAATCTCCATATATCTTCTGACATAATATGTTAGACACTTTTTTAGTCCCAAAGCATGTTAGTCCATCGGTCAGGTAGTTTTACCTGGAATTAACTCGGGAAGTTTTGAAACTTCGGTAGGTTTGTAAAAGGTTTGTAGATTTCGATACCTAGAACTAAATTCCACATTTTGCACAACCGCCGCTGACGCCATATTGCCAAGACGGCCGCCAAAAACCGTTTTATTCAAATATTTAAAAAAAAAACTGTTCGTTTTTAGAAAAAATATGTACCTAGATAGGAAAAATGGAAAATAGGAAATTTCGAAATTAATGTGTCTTAGAATTGCCGATGACAATTTATTTTAAACTGTACAATTTTATCTTAACACAGTGGCGGATCTGAGGGTGTATTTTGAATTTAATGAAGTAATTTAAATCAAAATTATTAATAAATAAAAATAATTATTAAAAATTTTAATGACAATAATGTAGGTACTTCTTTCCACACCACCCAAGAGGTAGAGTACATGTGTTTTTTTTAATAACATTTTCCCTGTAGGTCTACTCCACAACAGCATATTTATTACAACCTTCTCAGCGTGCAAATGCCCGACAGATCGGAGGCAACGTCCCTTTTTTCTAATTCATTGGATTCTTCAACTTCTTAATTTGATAAAATTATGTCCAGAGAAGAGTCCAAGTCATCAACTTGATCGAATTCCTCGAGCGTCGCTTGGATGACATTTTCGCAAGACCTTCCATTACTGAAACTGCAAATGATAGAACATTTAAAACCTGCTTTTCCTGCTTCAATTCAATAGCTCTTTTTTATTATAAAAGACAAATATGCCATTATGGGCTATATTAAGCGCTGTTTAGAGAAGTTAACGAAAATGTTTTTATTTAATCTTGTGCCTAAACCATTAACTTTACAGAAAATATGCTCTGAACATTTTATAGGAACATTATAGGAAATTTTCTACTCTTCACTTTTTCTCTGTGCATATATTTTCTAAAAAAAAAATTTTGAGGTATTAAGATATTTGAAAAATAACTATTTTTGGCGGCCATCTTAGTAATATGGCGGCGCCGACGGCAAGCCCCGGTTTATGTAAAATGTGGATTTTAGTTCTATATACCTAAATCTACAATTCTACAAAGTTTCAAGACTTCCCAAATTAATTCCAGGTAAGGCCTATTTTTATTCCTTACCATTGCCTGGCTAAGCTTTACACAAATTAAAATGCATCGTATTATATTTTGACAATGATCAAAACTAGTTCTCAGTAAACTTTGGTTACAGTACTGAATTCAGTTCTTGATAGCAACATATAAATAATTTTTGGACTAAGCCCTTTTTAACACATTTTTATAGATTTTTACATTTTTTTTTAAATATTTTTAAATATATATATTTTTTAAATGTTTTATATTAATTAGTACCTATATGTACCTAACATTGTGCTAACACTTACGTCTGGTTGTAGTTTTGCATGTTTCTAAATACTCGAGTTATTGGGAATTATTGCACTATATTATTTTCTTGAATGTAAACTGGATCATTCACACTATTTTTCACATTTGGTTACTAAGTACCAGGCTGACACTTGGCCAATTCATTCTGTCTATTCAACCTGTCCTAATGAATAAAGACAATTTATTATTATTATTAATAGCTCAAGCTTTTAGTCGTACCAATAAGTGACCTTTTGGGGGACATTTTAAGCAATGCAGTCCTGAAATAAATTTCCGAATTACAAATAAAGTAAAACAAAATAACATCCAAAAAAAATGTATTTACTTTTCTATGGATTAAATTCCTGTTATTTAAAGAAAAACACTTAAAAACTGTGGTAGAACAACAATCTACTTCACATTTTTTTTAAGAACACCAACGTCACTAAAATAAAAATTAACTGCACCGGCCACTTGTATTACACTAATAATGTGTTCGGGTGTGGTTCAGTGCAGACGCCATTGGATCGATGAACCACACTTGCTATTGCCGATTTGGACCAAATAGAGTTACTACGCCAGTTTATTGCCTATGTACATTTTAGAAAAATGCACTCTATGTTATCTATTTTGTATTTTTTACCTATTTATTATAGTTTATTGATTTGTTTGAAAATTTTTGTTATGTTTAGATAGTTTTATGATGGTACACAGAGGTTACCGGTTCACCCCTGCGTTTTCATGTATACTGACAATGACGAAAACTTTGATTAAAAAGTTTATTTTAATATTTTTCCTACATAGTGCTGTTATTCCAGTAATTTTATTTCAATGTAACTGATTTAAGCTAATCTGTATATATTTCTGTTTTCTTTATATTTGTTTTGCCTTTTAAGTAACTGGCTTATATAACTGGAAAACTAACCTTTCCATTTAACAATTATTATTGTCTAACTGTGTTGTTGTGCTAAGCTGAATCACTAAAGCCAACGCATCTTGGTTATGCAATATTATTACAACAAATTTTTTTTTAGGCGAGAGACGCGCTGAGCAGGGCTGAAGAGCTGGAGACATCAAACACCCATCTACTTAAGAGATTAGATAAATTGAAAACTGCGAAATCCGCGCTACTGAAGGAACTTTGACAGTCGAGTGGAACCTAGTTTATGAAACCATTTGGGCAGATCAGTGAGGAAAATTAATAGTGAGGTGATTTTTTTTGTAATTAACAAAACAATAGTCCTACCCATGTAATGTCAACTAAAATAATTTTAATTTATTTTAATTGTGAATAGTTCTTTTTAACGTGTTTTAACACTCCTTAAGTTTTACCGAAATATTGTCTTACCTTTCTGTGATCATTCAAACTCATTTAAATTCAAAAGTGTAAAAATAGCGTGTGCTATTTATTTATTAACTAGAAATGTCCATATGTTTGTATTTATTTGCTAGAACTTAGGACCATAGGTTTTAGTTTTTTTTGTAAATACGTGTAATTATTAGACATTATCTCAGGATTTTATATATCCGTACCATTTTTATAGATAGCTTGCAATATTCGATATGCTACCATGAAAACATATAGCTTAGCCGGAAAGGTTAGAATTACATTTAATGTGATTTGGATGTGACAAATTGAACAAAAATGATCGGCTCAAAACCAAGTGATATTTTGATAATCACAGTTAGAGTGTTAATACTTTGAGCCAAAATATGATTATATTTATTTAAGAATTTTATATCTGTTAGTCGATAAAAGACCCACGTGGTTTCTTATTCATTTTAATACTTCCTTAACAGCCACTGCAAGTAACGCTTAAATTTGTATGTACATATGAAATATGTGATTTTTTTTTGTGTATACTTGAATAATCATTTTGGTAAAAGGTACTTGAAAAAATAAACTAATTTATAAATAATTGCGTTTTATTTCGTTTCCCGAACATAGGTTTTAGGTTTGTTCCGTTCTAAAATGTTTTCCAACTCTTAACAGAAACAAAGGTATAAAGTTTAGTTAGTCCCAAAAGTGTTTTGCCTGCGCTATTTTTTTCCAACCTCATATTTCCCTCCACCAACTTTTCAGCAATTTCTATAGGCGGCACAATGCTTGGGCCTAGGGCGGCCTCTGACCTAAATCCGACCCTGGGCACATGGTCTAGTTCTGAGTCTGTTTCCACAATGTGCTTATTAGTAAAATGTCTGGGGTAGAATAATGCGGATTTTGAATCAACTTCGACCAATAGCGTTCAGGACCAACGTGTTTAGAGTACAAAAAGGATAACAATGTAGAACAAATGGAAAACGCCAATGCCAATAACCTCTCAATATTGCTCGATCTTATAATATCAAACGGCTTTTTCTTCGGTTCTTCATACGCTATACAATGGCGTTATGGAATATTTGTTTTATTACAATAAAACGCCTAACGCGCGAAAAAACGAATTACCTGTTTTTTCAAACGGTGTTTCCGGGATGAGGGAATGGGGTGGGTTAAATTTTATCCAGAGATATGGAGACCATATATCTGGATTTGTCTATGATATTTATTCTATAATAATTACCCACGGACCTATTTGTAAAGGTCCGAGTCTCCTTAGAGTATAAATAACGCACTAATACATACAATACAATAAAATACAATCAATATTGTGTATATTGATTGTATTTTACACCCTGCACTATTTATGCATTATTATTATAATTATCTAAAGTATATAACAGGAATAGTTTTATAAAAAATGTCTCACTCAGATTATTCGACGTTTTTTAACAACAATAGCAAAAAATAGGCAACAACAATAGCAAAAAGTACTCGAGTAGAATTTGAAATGTTTAACATTGTCAACTAAGCACGTCTGCAATCTTGTTCGCCCATTGGTTGCCGTAAGGCCGCAACGGAAAATTGGTAATCTTTCTACGGGAGGACGGAATATGGTAGCGGGCTAAGATAATTTTTGAATGGTTTAAAGCAACTTATAAATCAGGCTTTAGTTGTTTACTCTGCTCATCATAGATAAATGTTTTTAGTCTTATTTATGGTTTTGCCAGAGAATATTATTCTGTGGTTTTATTGATTTGTATGTCGGAAGTCCCACATCTCGGTACAAATTAACTACTCTGCTCTTTGACCGAAAATCAAGGTTAATGACTGTGGGATGTTTATAAAGTCTTGAATTCTTGACCCAGCTCTAGCACAAAATGCAGAAATATTAATTTTATAACGAATTAAACTTTTCAAAAACGCCTCTGCATGAACTATGAACTGCCATTAGAAATAAATATAGCCGAGTTTGTAAGCCCCATAGCAGCCGGAAGAGAAACCGTAAATTTCTGTAGAGATACAGTTACAATCTTTGGCAGAGCGCCAAATATATCTTGTGAAGTGGCGAACTCTTCGCTGGTAAACTGCTGATTGAGGTTGCAAAACATGAAAATTATGAAATGAGCATAGAAAATATAGTTCGTACTATATTTTCTATGTGAAATGAGAAAAGAAGGAAGGGAAGGGAACCGGGTGAACGACGATTAATCAAGAGAATAGTAGAGGGGAAAAGAGCGGTGAAATGGGTGAAATCCGAAAAAGTAGGAATTGTGTTGTGCTTATTTTGAACCGTTGCGCATACGGTTATTAGAACATTAGCAAAGAATTGGTTGTCTGTGACATTAGCAGGTAACACTTTTTCAGGGTCCGTCTATTAAAGTATTAAGCAGAGTATTAACTATTAAGTCTATTTGTGTTGGTGTTGTGTTCGAAAGCAAGCGATCTGAGCAAATCAGAGTCAACGATCACCTGCTACCAGACTGCTACACTGTTTATTGATAACTTTAATGGGTGCATCGTTTAGCGTATTATTTGTTTATAAGTGTGTGCGTGCAGCTCATTAAGGTACCTGAGGAAAATTGTGCTTTATGATAGTTATATTATATACACCTTTATTGATTTACTAATTTCTCTTTATTTACACACAGGTATTTTATAACTTGGTTTTTTTATCAACTCAAGATGGTGTCTGGTGGTATGACCTGTGTAAAATACCTGCTATTCTTCTTCAATCTCTTATTTGCTGTAAGTGCTTTTAAACTATATCATATTCATGGTACATATAATTTATGTACCTATATTTATATTTGTTTTGCAGCTGTCAGGCATTGCAATATTGACTGTCGGAGCTGTAATTTACGTACAGTACGCAGATTATTCCAACTTTCTATATACAAGTTATCAGTTCGCTCCATTAGCGCTCATTGTAGTTGGTGTAGTTATCTTCATTGTAGCTTTCTTTGGATGCTGTGGAGCCGTCAAAGAAAACCACTGCATGATTGTCACGGTATACAACATAAAAGTAATACAGCAATTGTTTTTCCTATATAAAATTTCGTTTTAGTTCTCAGTGCTTCTGTTCATCATACTAGCTCTTGAGCTAGCCGCTGGAATTGTTGGATATGTGAGAAGAAATGATGTTGAGCATATGCTTGAGAATAAATTAAATTCCACAATGTATAGCTATTATACCAGCAACAATATAAAGCAGACCTGGGACATTGCTCAACATGAGGTAAGTAGTTTTCTCATAAAAATACTGTTTGTGTTTGTACATAAATTTGTGTACCTACTCCTACTCATCAGAGCATGATTTTATGATACTTTTATTATGGTGGGGATTTTTTTTATCAATGCAAAAAGCATAAAATTTATATTTGAATTACTGATTATTATATAAAGTACGTACATATGTAGCAAATAAATAATAATTGCTACATCTAATCTTTCTATACTAAAATGTTTAAAATCATAATGAATCATACATAATATACCTAGCTATCATTTTATTTTATGGGATTAAAATAAAGTATACCTTATTTATCATAATATTGTTTACACATTTTAAAAGATATATTACTGCAACGAAGCTTAAGACACTTTATCTACAAAAATGTAAACAAAAGGAATTTTAACTAAAAATATTTGACATACCTACCATACTATCTAAATATAAATACTAAACTAGGCTCTTTTAAACACATAAACAATTTCCTTCTGCAAGATAATTAATAAGATACCTAATAATTATGGCCGCAAAAACCTTATTTCAATAAGGAACATATGATATACACACGTATTAACGTACTTTTAATTTAATAGTTCTTTAGATATAAATGCTTTAAGTTAAGCTCTGCAGTTAGCCAAGTTTATGTGTCATGTGCCAAGTTTGGGTGCACATGCATTTCGGATCAGTGTTGTACAATCAAAGTTCAATGCCATGTCAGTATACCATTTTCAATTCTGCCTCATATCAATTTAGCACGGGAATCATTCAGGGATAGTTTAAATTCAAGAGTAGGATGTTCTCAAATTTTGTGTTTGACTTGGTCTTGTTATAATATTAATAGAAATCGTTTCTTCTCTTAACAATTTTAAAAAGTCAAATGGAAAAACGAAACGTTTGTTGGGTTTCCAATATACTTAAGACAGAAAAATAAAACAAAAAGTAGAACAGCAACAGAAATTAGCGGGTGCATTGGAAACGCATTTTTGTCTGTTAACATTTTGCACCGGTAAAGAACTATTTTTAAGGGATGGGGCGGCAATTTTTTGTCACACAGGCCCCAGCATATGCGTGACGGCCCTGTATTAATGACTCACCTTTATGCGACATCCATTTTTCACACCTAAAGGAATGCATTGAATCAACCCTTACACGTGACCAATGATGATTTTTACATCATTGCCAATCCCAAATAAATGAAACATTCCAACATATTATTATTTTTGATAATATATGTCTAAAACATGAATGTGTATATGTAAATAGAATGCCTTTAAAATAGAATAGGCCTTTGAGAAAAACCTTTTTTAAAAAAGGCCTTTAAAGTGTCATTTTTAAACTACTTCTGCATCATGACGTGTAATGGTTTGTTCGCTACCTTCCCCATATGAAGCTAACTGGTCTGTGGACACCTTAATATTATTTTTACAATTATTTATAATATTTACTTCACTTTTTTAATTTTGAAATCTACTGCATTACATTAGTTAGTCACCTATACCTATTATGGTATATATAATTCCTTAAACCCTTATCTAAGAGTATTCATATTACTTACGTGAAATATAATACCAGACAGCATTACACATTTAATTCCACTTAACTAACACCTACGCAGTTTTCTTGCAAAGTTCAGGAGAATGTTAAAAAGATTAAAAGTTTCTTAATAAGCTGTATTTATGAGTAAATTGTTTTAGAACAGTTGGAAATTAGATTAAATGTCATGACATTAATACATAATTATACAGAAATAATGTTTGTTACAGGCTTATGTTGTAGAGAACAAATAAGTATATAGCCATTAGTATCTTATTTTATGGGGTTTTTATGTAGGCAACCAGGTTGCCTGAAGTTTAATTTTGTGAAGTTGAAGGCCCATAAAATGATTTAAGTGTTAAAACATTTTCTTGTCTGTTTGAAATGGATATTTTAAATTAAGGGGGTCACTGAATATTTAGGAATTTCCCTTTTCGACATAAATGTTACCGTTTGCCTAAGAGAACCTCACCCTCGTTGCATTCTATTTTAGAGTACACATATTTTAGGCCTAAAATGAATAGTTTTGTAACAGATTACGATTTAACGTCTAAAAGGATGTTTTAGTAGTTAATTAGGTTAAAATTGGGTTCATACCAAATAATTAACATATCCCCTAGGAGATGGGCTTGTTTTGTTTACGTGCTTTTGTTTATGAAAATCTATAAATAATTTTTGCCTAGCATCACACAAACTGGAACTTAATTAAATTGTTGATTAACAGCATTTCTTCATTGTTAATATAATAATATGAACATAAATACTTGTATGTAGGCACATTAAATTAGGTTACCTACTCTTCGGTAACATATATGACAATTTTAAACCGCGTGACGAATCAAAGAAGCAATTAAAGTTACCAAAAAAATTTGTGAGGTGACCACTGACCATGTGCAATAATGAATGACCATAACATTTAAGGAATATACTGAATACAGATGATTAATAATAGAAAACACAAAGTAAAACATACATTAGATTTGAAAGCCATATAACTTTTATTAGATGCTGTAATACTTTTGGCGGATTTAAGAAATGACAGAAATATTTACACAAACTAAGCATTTATTTAAAAAAACACTTCGTTGGCAAATCAAATGTAGAACAGAATCCCCTAACGATCCACTTTTTGTTTAAAGTTTAATAACTCAGCATAATCCATAATCTAACATAAATATATTGCATACATTCTCGGCCTGATGGTCCAGGATCAGATCTGGACATTTATCCACCTGAGTATAAATTATTATTACGGGTATTTTAGAAATTGCTTCACTTGGGACAAACAGTAAGTAAATGTTAACGGTACTAAGTATGTTGTAAGGAAGGAATAGTACATGTTTTTTCGGTTTCAGTTATTATTTAACGTCATTTTTGACTTTGCATAAAAAGTTAAATACGTATGTATAACTTCGTTTTCATTTATTGCGAATGTGAAAAAAATAGTATATGTATCACCCCTCCAAACATTGTCTACGAACGGTAAATTAGCCTTACGTTCTTAATACTTAATATACTATTACCTCGGCTGCTAATGACAACGCACAGCCGTCTAAAATATAAAACTTTAATGTCATGAAATGAGTTGAAAAATTTGTTTCTATTTGTTTATATAGTTTCAATTTGCATGTGGTGCTCGAGCAGGCGTGCCTCACTATTTATGCCGCTACTGGTTTCGATCGTGATGTAAATCGTGGATTACAACGAGCATTTAAATTACTGCACAATTTGGTCTGAATGAATTTGGATCAAAATTTGAAAAATCTGCCTATTTAACATAATTGATAGTAAGATTCTTTTTAGCTGAAATGCTGTGGAATGGACGGTCCAAGTGACTGGTATAAAGTATCCAAGAACGACTCTCTGCCCCATACGTGTTGCGAAAATGCGCCGAATGATGGATCTTGTACAATCAACACTGAACATTATACTTCTTCCTGTATTGAGAAATTAAAGGCAATATTCCAGAAATATGCATCGATTATTGGAGGTGTGGGTGTTGGAGTCGCAGCATCACAGGTAAACAATGGTTATTTCTAACATTTTTTTAAACCCTAAGTTTGTTGGAGTATTCCCAACCCCAAATAAACACAAAAAAGTCCAACAAATATTGTATGGCAATCCATGCAAAATCGTGATTAACCACCTATTACGGTTGGTTGATTTGATGCCTTATATCTAATCTGTTAAATGCTTTAAAAGTAAACATATTTTTTATTTATTTACAGCTAATTGGAATAATTTTTGCCTGCTGCCTGGCTCGTTCAGTACGCAAAGAGTATGAAACTGTGTAAAATTCTTAATGATTATACTACTCTAACTGCACACAACATGTCTGTATTGTTTATTCTGTCCAAATATTTTTGTTATTTCATTGCTAGTAATTGTATTTTATTTTTTAAAACCGTTACGAGTATTTATACATTTATGTTTGTTATTAGGTACCTTCAATAGAATTTAAGTTTATTTTTCTGAATCTACATATTGCGTTCGAATATTAAAAACAAAATGAAAGTCTGATGTTCATTTACGGAGTACAATTTTTAGTACTGAGCTAACTAACACTTGTGTATGTATCTTCCTCACTTTAAGTGTGTTGACGTTTTTTCACGGACTGATTTTGTTAATATTTTCGCTAAGTATATAAATGCATTTACGATATTTTTTTATTACGCTTTTTTTTAAAGTAATTTTAAGGTCGGTTGTAAGTGAAATTTACATGAATTATATCTAACAGATGTTAAATGTTTTAGTGGATATAATTAAAAATAAGTCATTATTATGCGCCAAAGTTAACTTGGGAATCAATAACTTTTTATACATAGAAAATGTATATTTATTTTTGAAAATCATGTCAAAGCTCATGTACTGAATGTAGGGGGTAGAAAAAAGAATCTTCTATAAATTTACATTTTTCTTATAGTACTTTATAAATTTAGTAATGTATTTATTAATGTTGTATAATTATTTTATTGTTATATCCCTTATTCTAATATTGTAGCTGTGTACAGTTTATAGAAAATATTTACTTTTTGCTGGTCATTGGCTAGAAAATGCCACTTTTATTATTATATTATATATTGATGTTATACTTAATAAAATATTATGGTGTAAAAATGTATTTTTTTCAAAAATCAAATTTATTGCGAATGCAAAATAAAATAAGTGTTCACAGGCTACTGGAGGAAAATATAAAGGTAAGATTTAATTTTTTTTTTCTGTACCTAATTAACTTCAGCGTCTCAAAAATTTTTCATTCCGGAAAGCCCCAAAGTGGCTCCTGTAGGTCAACGATGGTTGAGAGATGAGTGTTTTGTGTTAATTTTGTCTTGACTCAACTCAACTTTTGTTTTTCGGTGTGCATATGCAATATATTGAGTTTGTTATAATTTGTTGTCTACTCATAAAGCAGCACGAAACTAAAAGATTCAACAATAAGATGATAAAAAATTGTTATTCCTTGGGCAGTTAGAAGTGTCACGTAATTTATGATTTCCGGTAAACCAAATAGCGAAATAGCCAAGCATTACCTTGAAAATAATATTAGAATAATACTTTAATTAATGCCGAAAGAGTATCTCATAAATATCATAATTCTATTGTTTTGGAGAATGAAGGATATAAGCCTAAGAAGAGTTTTTCTGTGGGGTTTCTCTTCATATGTGTAGGCACGCCACAAGTACTGTTATTATTTATCCATGTCATGTAAAATGTTTACTTCGTATTTTGCAACCACATGTCCTTAGCGTACGGGAATAGTTTCCTAAGTTTATGTACATATGTACAGCTAAAGTAAATCCCGTATTATGGAATTTTACCCCCGGTAAGTGGTATTACTTAAAGGAAAGATCATCCTTTGTCCCGCCCAACGAGGGCTAGAGCGACAATCTTAGCCGAAATTATTCAGTTTCCAGCAGGTTTTCATACAGTAAATTCGGAATCAAATAGTTTAGTAAGCGGAAAGTTAATCAAAATTGTTCTATTAGAGTGTAGTCTCTCTCTTTTTGTTGTATAATAGGGGAAAAGCGGGAAATATGGAAATGTTAACATTAAAGGCATATTAAATTAAAATACAGCTGAAGCAAATATTAGCAATTCATTTAATAAAAAAATCTTTTAAACAGGTACACTTGTGAAATTGTAGAAAAACCTTAAATAACTTATCCAGGTACATGAGATTTTATCTTTTTTAATAAAGTTTTGTTATTTTAACTATTCCAGGCAATTATGTAGGAACGAAAGCCGCTCAGGACCTCAGTTGGCAGAGCAACGGCCCGGAAAGCCGAAGGTCACAGGTTTAATACCAGTCTGGGCCAAAGCATTTTTCGCTCTATTACAAACAGAAGTGGGATTAGGAACTCTGTCTCACAGCACAGGCCCCTATGAGATTTGCTAAAGTGCCGGATTATGGCCGGCACACGTCCAAGATTAATCCCCAGCTGGTCCGAAGCATTTTTCACTCTACCGCACTATATTTACTATTACTTTAGCATCATGTGATTGTGGCTTAACTTTCGATATAAAATTAATATATTCATGGGCATGTATCTACACATTACTTCAAAAATGTAAACCCACACTTACATGAAGTAAATAAAATCGTTCAAGTGCTCTACACATTTTTGGAAAAAAGAATTTCTTCAAGAGACTAAATAAAACAGCATTATACATACTAAAATTTATTATTACAATTAATAACTAAACAGTACTAGAAGAATAGTCCATATTCTCTTAAAATTGTAGTAGTAAAAAAAGTATACTTTACACAAGCAGTTGGAGTAATTACTTTCTCAATATGATACGTTTATACATTAAAATCAATAAATATACCTATCACATGAAAATGAAAAATGTTTGTAGTTCTGCATAAGCAATCTACACGTTATATTAATTGCACAATTTGCAGGAAAACTATCTGCGGAAAAAAGTACATTCATAACATACACACCGAGAAAAAATGTCTGATACGAAGTGAATGCTGGGCAGAATGTTTTCGTTCTGGCATGTCTGGTAAAATGGTAAACTAAAAATATCATAACTATATTGTAAATGTCTTAAATCCAATCAGACTCTTCAGCAACTGAAACATGTCAACACTCAATTCTACAAATTTTCTATGTAGTTTTTACCCAGGTCGAATTTTGAAAATTATGAGATCTATTTGTGTTTAACGCCAGTACAGAGAAATATATACATGAGAACATCATTTTACATTAAAATTGTATTTCCAGATTTATTTTCTATTTCAGATATAATTCATTAGAATACATTTAAAAATCATATCAAACTGTGGCTCGTGGGATTTAAGTATGGGGGGGGGGGGGGGGCACAGACAGAAAATTGCTTTAGGGTTGTGAAAACCGGCACATCAAAATAATTTCGAGATCATGTCCAAATTTTATCAGCAACATGTTTCCATTATTTGTTTTTCCAAGCATGTTCTTTACTGGCTTGTAAATCTGATTTGGATGATACATGTTATTTTTTATCTTTTCATGCAAATAGCTTCAATTAGGTTTAACTGATTTGAGTGACACAAGTTTTTGTATATGTATGGAGTATAAAATAGCAAGCATTGCAAACAAAAAAAGGTGTTCTGAATACTACATTCACATATCACATTTGTTGCGAGCATAACATGTCTTATGAAGACCATACATTGCTTCATTCTCAAACAAGCCTGTTTCAAGTTTAAAACTGATGTCGGTCGTCCTAACATTTTTGTCCATTTTTTAATGTTATTTTTAGTAACACATGCAACTTGGGCAACCGCTAGCCATGGTAATAATAAATAAACGAAATTAAATAAAATATAATACTTCAAAATAATATATACGCACAATGGTCACTAGACAGATAAATTGAATTATTCATAAGTCTTGTAACACCTTGATGAAACTGATACTGTAGTGGAATGCATTTTTATGCATATTTTACATGTTAGACTCAAAATCTAATATTTTAAAGACATTTCTTGTCTGTAAATTATCATTATTGATACTGATGTGCTATTATTATTATTCTCGATTTTATGTCATATTACATTAAATAATAGCACCCTATTATTAATATAAAAAAAAAACAAAACTATTTTCAGTATTTCTTCAAAAGATATTAGCAATTCGAATTGAATTCATTTGTTGCCATAGTTAATATATGTCATACAAAATCAAAACAATGGGGTATTTTGGCTCGATCGAAACAAAAATGTACATTTCTATGACGTCACTAAGCGGAAATAGAGAAATCACTAGATATATATATATATGTTATATATGTATATATAAATACTAAGATCAACAGAAATGGCCGACAGGCAGCAGTGGGGCGTCGCTGCCGCCAACTTACAGACGGAATACCCTAAAAATCACTACATTTTTCGCACGATTTGTATTTGCGCTTAGTGACGTCATATGATTTGATTAATTTTTTTTACAGCTCGTTTTAGAACTAAACAAAAAAATAAAAAATATGGGTATCTTCTTTTTCCATTTACTTTCAGCTCCCATTGTTAAAAAAAACTGCGAAAATACCCCATTGCATGTCATCGATTCCTTAATAAGACTATGTCAGATATGGAAATGCAATAATTATCCCCATACCGCTACAATTTAAACTTAGCCGTTAGGATACAGCTGGTACCTTTTGTAGTATGACGACATGAAATTTATGACACATTTAGTAAACTATACCATATTTCATTTGGTAGTTTTGGGCTTTTAAACATTGTGATAGATAAAATATAATAAACAGTACCTATAAATATAGTATAGAAAAAATTTGTATGACATTTTTTACATTATACTATGTGGAGGTGTTTACAGTCTATGACGCGCAACGGCTTTTATTTTGTATCAACTGTATATAATTACTGTGTTCCTTTCACTGAAACAAGCTATCGGCGCGCGTTGGCTGAGCCAGTCGCCTGATTTATGCGGGCGCGGAAGCTATCGTTCTTTGTTTGCGTCGAGATGATATTGAACTTTCCTTTCCACCTGCCAGCGCACGCTGGTTGGTCAGCCCGTTGCTGTATGCAGGCGTGGAAGCTATCGTTCTAGTAGGTTCTTTGTTTTAAAGGCTATCCGTGTGTGATACGTCTGTCGGACTGCGTCGTGTCTCATGTGAAGCAGCGAAATGGAAGACGGATAATACGGATATGGACATGCAAATACCGTCAACTGGAATGTGTGGTGTGTGTCTTAATAATAAAGGGATTTTCATCATTAAACTTGGCAGATTAGCATAAACAATTTGCATAAAGCTGCAAAAAAGGTAAGAAATAGTTGTGTTGAAAAATTGCTTCCCTTACTTAGAATTACCACACGCCCATATGTGAAATGTTTGTAGAAAAAGTGGTACATAATTAGAAGTGAGATGGACAGTGGCGCCTTTCCATCCAGGCGGATCCAATTCGACGAGAGATAGTGGATGTGTGGGTAAGCTCGCGTCGTGTCACAACTGAGACCATTTTCCAGTCCTTAGCGCACACAACAAAATAAGAAATTTGACAAAACAGATAGTAGGCGGCAGATAGAGTGGAGATTGTGGAACACCAAAAGCGAGCACGAATCATACCAAATGCATGTATGTACACTTCATAGGTGATGGGACACGTGGGTGACTATTACCAAGGCAACCATATAATTTGGTGCATTGTATAGTGCCGGTCTATTATCGCGTCACTTTCATTTAAACTGTGATATCTTTCACCACACACCAAAGGATCACAGTTAATTCAACAGTTGCCTTGTAACTGGTTGAACGGATAATTAGATAAATTAGAACTAGCACAATGGGTCGAAAGAAAAACAGGCTTCTTTATGAACTAAATGTCAACAATCAATGTTACACCATGGTCTTAAAATTGACAGCAATTTAATCATAAAAGACCCTTCAAATTCCCTAGCAGTTTCTTTTAGACCTCGTCCGTATGGAGTAGACAGTCAAAATCATGTCCCTCTGACAATTCTACAGGCATGTCGTTGTATTGCCAACACTTCATTCATTTATGGTTTACTGTCCACTCATTAAAATTGTTTCCACTCCACTCCACTCTACCCATTCTTTTTTAGAAAAATCAACTCGATTAAACATTTATTTTGCATTCTTTTAACTACTGGATGTTATTTAATAATAAATACAATTGAGTAAAATGTTGTAGGAGCCTAAATCGATGTGTAAAATGATCTTATAAGATGTTAATAATAATTTCAAATTATATTTTTTTAGCTGCACATTTCTCTGTACCTTTGAAAAACCATATTCCATATTCAAAATATATTAACTCGAGTTAAAAATCCTTGGATATCTGAAAATTGTGCCTTTTTTTTTTTTTGATTGAATAAAAAGAAGATCTTACTTACAATATTAATTTCCACAATCATTTAAATCTAAAACATTTATTGTCCGAAAAAAGAGAAAATCACTAGGAACTCGCGTACCTATAAATAAAACAACACAACATTTGGCCACTGCTAGAAAACAAACGTTAACATACCGACACGAAACTTTTGGTCTTCAATCAAACCATTCAGAACTACAATTAGATATTTTTAGAGTATATTTTTTTACAATTAATTTTGTTTAATCTACCTATTTAACTAAGTATGGTAAAAATAAACTTAAGTGTATGAACATTGAAGACAGACAAATGAATTGTTCATGATTGAATGGATAGATGAGGAAAACCATTATTTGTTGCCATTTTGGCATAGGGGAGCGACATCAATGGAAGTAGGAAGAAGTAAGTAAATCACGTAGCATAGCGCTTGGTCCACAATCGAGCAATGCGATCGTGCTCTTCGCGATTTTGCAGGTATTGTGTCGCTATACTCCCTACCAGTGGATCAGCTGCAAACAAATTAGAATTAGAAGAGCAAAATTATATGTGTACATCATTGTATGGATATAATAGTTCAGTAATATAACGATTTATAGTACAGGACAATTAGTAATCGTCTTCCAAAAATCCACCTCCCTGCAATTTTGTTCTTTAACGTTTTACGAACGTGTTCCCTGTTCAGTTCTCTTGGTGTTCTGTGTTATTCCATAGAGTTAGAATTTTAGTTCTTTGGTCAATGATCTGTGGAGATTTTATTTGGTTAGGAATCTAAGGGATGGAATGCACAAATAATCAAAATTTGTTTCATGTTATATTTACACTAGGAATAAATAGTCATTCAACTACCTCGAAATATTTTGTTTAGGTACTTTTAAAACCCTGATGACCTCTAAATCATCATAACACGATTCAAAATGATAACCTATAACATGTAGGTAATTAATTTAGAAGGAATTTATCAATGTGCAAGTACCTACAAAGAAACTGTGGTATCTAGTTCGGAATCACTACCACAAACATAGCTAATACAATAATTTGACAACTTTGTCCTAGTTTTTTAGTTTAAAAATCTAAAAAACAACCTTTTACAGCAAAACGAACTAAAATGTAAAAAATTAATTGGTTTAACCCGAGTATCATGTGTAGCATTGCGAGTATAAAATGGATAGCGATAACAGTTTGAATGGTTCAGATATTAAAGCCAGGATAGACGAAAGCGGATCTGATTATAGTCCTGAAAGTTTGTCGGAGAGTAGTTCAAATTCCGGTGACTGTCAATTTTTCCTAAACTCGCCGTTGATTTGAATTGCAACCCGATGCTCCAGCACTTTCAAAAACCCTTTTACGACCACACCATAAATTAATATTCCAGTTACCATTGACTCTAGTATATTGGAGTTTTTTGAACAACTATCTGATGACGACCTGATAGAAAACATTGTTGTTGAAACCAATCGATATGCAGACCAGACAAAAAAAGTGGCATCCAGTAACTGCCGAAGAAATGAGTGTGTGTTTTGGTTTATATACGGTGTGTTTTGATTTGGTTTTGGTTATTTAAAAAATAATACAGGTTTGTACAAGCGCAAGCCCAGCAACTTTCCTACCCTGTAGGGTAAGTAGACTTGTAAAGTTAAACTTCATGAAATAGAAATATGCCCAAAAATTTATCTATTTGGGAAAAAATATTCAGTCTATTATAATTAGATACTTACCAGGATTGCAGTCAGTAAGTAAGGAACAAATTGACAAAAGGACTTTAGAGATCGTTAGAGCAGGCGACCAGTTATCCTTTAAAATATCTAAACATATAACGCCTTGGCTGTTGATGTTGCAGTGGTAAATTCTGGTACGGAAGGTAACCTTAGGAGGCTTAAACGGGTATTCTGGAGAGAAGTGGATGTCCAGAAAGAAGACACCACCTTCATACACAGATCCCGGAGGGCCCAGAATAGTGGAAACCCATTCGTAGAAATTCTCTCCCTTAGGTCCGGCGCTACAATTTGGGGGAGGATCTAGTGTGATTTCAGCCAGTTCTTTCTGAATGCGTTTAGCAGATGTACCAAGAGCCTTTGACATTTTAGGATTTGGTTTACTTTCTTTTGCTTCCTTCTGATCACCTACAGCTGCCTGTCCCCCCCTGCCGCGACCTGAACCACTTGATCCAGCTGATGACATTTCTATATCTAAAGAAAAAAATCAGGTTCTTTGTTAATAACAACAGTTATTGGGGTTCACTCTACATGAAACAAGTTGAACAACAATATGTTCAAAAAGACGCAGATATGAACGAAATCACAAAACAGAGAACTTCTACCTACCTCTTACAGGAATGTGACCCTTCTCAAAATTAAAATTGATTCTTGTCAGCCAAGTCGGCCATTTTGATTTCTAGCCAGAGACAAGTGTATAATGCCGAAAATAACGATACATTCTTATTGAAAATCCTTTCTTTACACCACATCATGGTTTACTGATTTTTTTCTCATTTAATATACAACAACAAGCTACTTTTATCGATGTGCACTAGATACAAAAGCAGATTTTTTTCCATTCAATTACTATGAGATTTGCTTTGCTACTGACGCGTTCATACGTTCTTATATTACGAAGCAGATAAGGAATTACTTGCAGATATTTGTACTTACCAAAAGATTATTTTCACACTATAAAATTGAAAACAAACTACACTCCCTTTTCACAAGTTTCGGCTCATGGCGTACTTGCAAGGGGAACTGAGGGGAACGGGAACGGAACAATACAAGATACATGCCCAGGCCAGCCAACCATAGGATACCAAATAATTTCCCTAAAAACCTGCTGCATTTATAAAATGCAATAAAAATACAAATAAAATTACATATAAACCAGAATACAAACAAGTTTAATGTCAAAAATAATCTGAGATCTGTTATATTTCCGAAAACATTAACCTGCACTACCTGCAGTGTTTATTTTGATTTGAAGAAAGATGTCCTCGTTAGGGATTTTAATTTTGAATCCGTATGTATTTCATACAACTTGTGCATATTACTATACTATGGATTTCTGTCACAGCTTCCACGACCAAAGTTAGACGTTTGTCTCCCGATAAATGTATTAATCTATGGTCTCCCGATAGGGCAGACAGGGTAGCACTTGGTTGCAGCAAGTCACAGCAAGTGCATATGCTTTACCCGCCATAGAGAAATGTATAATCTGTTTTCTGTGTTACCAACTCTACCAACCTCTACCCTCCATAGTTTTAGCACGTCACGTTCTATGTCTATCGTTTTCTGTCTGATGAACCCATGAACTAAATATTTGAATAACAGTCTGCTGCGCGCATCGGGAGCAAAAGTATCCGGCGTGTGGCTAATGGGCTAATAATATGTTCATCACATGTTTGCCAGAGCGATTATTGCCCAGTAGTAAAGCGTATGTTAATTATTTAAGATAAACGACACAAATGTATTTCCATCGCCCTAAAACACAATTACCTTATTAAAAATATGTGTACATAGCATACGGGGCTCCAAGGAAGACCAATTGGTTTTAGAAGAATATTTTATCGTTTTACACTACTGCTTAGCGGCGTCGTTCATAAATATTGGGTATCATTGCGCATTACCGCAGCCATGTAAATCCCTGTCGGGAGACAAACGTCAAAGTAGGGAGATTGTGTTTCGCCAATGATTTATGAAGTATATGCACCTTGAATTTTGCCTAGATTTTGTGGCTACTGGCTGTGTTGTGTTGCCACAGATCAGAAAGAAATGTACCACAGAAATAGTTCGTATGTATCTTCGACTTCTGACAGTTCTGACGACATTCAATTCTTGTCATATTTCATGACAGTTAACCTAAATATTGATTTATTAAAAGTAGTTTTCAGAAGATAGTACCACAGCTTTAATACACATCAAAAATGGGGAAACGACAGCATCAGAAAGACAAAATGTATCTAACCTACACGGAATGGACAACATTATACGGAGGTAAAAAGTCAGGTCACCTTTCTAAAGAGGAGGAGAACTTTAAACGTTTACCTTTTGATCATTGCTGTTTATCACTGCAACCATTTGAAATACCTTACTGCGACCTAGACGGAAATATATTTGACCTGGAGGCTCTACTGCCGTTCCTAAAGAAATTTAAAATTAATCCCGTAACGGGTAAACCGTTGGATTTAAAATCATTGATAAAGTTAAATATTCATAAGAACCCCGAAGGAGAATTTGAATGTCCTGTGCTATTTAAGCCTTTTACCAAAAGCTCATATGTTGCTGCTATTGCTACGACTGGCAATGTTTATCTTATGGAAGCTATTGAACAATTGAATATCAAAAATCGTAACTGGAAAGATTTAATTACAGATAACCCATTTGAAAGAAAAGACATAATTATTTTACAGGATCCAAACAATCTGTTAAAGTTTAATATTTCAAGATTTCATCATATACGGAACAACTTGAGAGTTGAAACTGAGGGTAAGTAGAGAAGTTTTTTTGGGTGTTTATTTGTGTATTTTTACAATATTTACAGAGGAAATTGCTGACAAGGCAAATGCACAGGCTCGTCTGAAATCTATAAATCCAGAAACAAAATACACCTTGGAAGAATTAGATAGAGAGTATAAGGTATCTAATATTGAGTTAAATAAAAGTGAAAGTACAGAAAAAGCTGATAAGTTTAATGCAGCTCACTATTCAACCGGAGCGGTAGCAGCTAGTTTTACTTCAACTGCTATGAATAGAAAGTTGGTACATGAAGCGGCAATCATTCATGAGGATGACGTTCGATATCAGCGAGTTAAGAAAAAAGGTCAAATTAACTTTATTAGATTCCTTTTTATTAAATAAGGTATTTTAGGTTACGTGAGATTGGTAACAAATTTGGGAATGTTGAATTTGGAGTTACACTGTGATATGGTCTCGAAGACATGTGAAAATTTTATGAAACACTGTGAAAATGGTTATTATAATGGTACAAAGTTTCACAGGTCCATCAGAAACTTTATGGTAAAAAACATTAAATTTACAATAGTTAATACAACAAATTTACAATTTATAATATTTCACAGTTAATTGAGTTAATTATGTTTTCATTTAGATTCAAGGTGGAGATCCTACGAACGTAGGTGATGGAGGGAAATCGATATGGGGAGAGAAATTCGAAGATGAATTTAAGCCAAATCTATCTCATGCAGGTCGTGGTATTTTGTCAATGGCCAATTCAGGAAAAAATACGAACGGGTCACAATTGTAAGGTGTTTTTAGTGAATTATAAATGCAGTCAATACCTGTTAAATTTCAGTTTCATTACATTTCGATCTTGCAAGCATCTGGACAACAAACATACGATATTTGGAAGAGTAGTAGGAGGTATGGAAACATTAACCGAGATGGAAAAAATAGAAGTTGACAATAAGGATAGGCCGATTGAGGACATTATCCTGATTAAAGCACAAATTTTTGTTAATCCCTTTGATGAAGCGGACGAGCAGGTAAATAGAATTGTTTGTTTCGTCCTGGTATGGTAGTATTATTAAATTTGAGTTGGAATACTAATAAAAGTGAATATTTTTTTCATTCAGCTTGCGCAGGAAAGGCAGGCAGAATTAAACCGTCAAAAAGAAGAAGAAATGGCCAAAACAAAAGAATTAAACTCTAAGAAGGAATTGAAAGTTTTTCGTAGTGGTGTCGGAAAATATATTGACCCAAATTCCACAAAAGTGTAAGGGCATGACATTTATTTTTCTTCCATTTTAAAATTTTACATTGTTTTAGGATTGAGAAGGATACTGTTGCGGAGCCAAGCAATAAAAAGAAAAAAACATTGAACTCATTTAATTTTAATAATTGGTAATTATTTTAGAACAACTACAAATATATAAAATATGTAAAATAGAGTAGGTATACTGAATCTCCATCTGTATACCTTTTTTTATAAAAGTACTTTTATAAGACTTTCCACGACTGAGGATTATATAGTTATTTTGAACTTTAAATAAGCTATATGAGGCATCCTGCTTCAAAAATGGTTTTTTGAGTTGTTTCCAAAACGTATTGTGAATGTAAAGTGTAATAACGGGAGATTTTTTTTAATAAAAGCAAAATGTTTACTGAACTTTTCTGAAACTACACTGCGTTTCAACAATTTTGTGCCTCCTAAAACGTTAGAGATAAGAAATTGCACAGAAAATATTACATTTCTGATGGTTGGGTAAATAGCAGCCATGTTCGCGGTAACGATTCCGATAATAAACATTTCGTCGTAAATACACAATGAAGATTTTTCTATGCTCAATTATTCCTATACTATATAGTAATAATTTAAAACCTCAAAATAACACTCAAATATATATACATAATCAAATATATTGTAGGAAATTATCTCCTGTTTAATGTCCAATGGATGATTTCTCGACAATAACCTCACTCTCAGCATTTTGAAAATAAGTGCACGCCATGCCATCGCAGTTCTCTGATTATATCCTACAGCAGGTCGCGTCGGTGTTCACCTTCTGTCGAGACGTCACTGAACTTACTTCCATCGATGGCTCGGGCACAGACAGAATTGCTTAATATTCTGTGGTCTAAAAACTGCTCCTGACATGTTTGGTGACTTTTCTGTTGATAAATAAAAATGACAACATTGACATTGACAACCCTGTGCGTGCAACTCAACGATTATAGTCTGTAATCCTTGCGTGCAACTAACTAACAAACACAAATGTTCTGTGCTAACAAACTAACCAGAAGAACTGATAAGATAAGTGACTGACATTTCGGACGACGTATAATTTTCGAGAACAAAGGAATTTGAGTTTAGTGTTCGTTAATAATAATAATTATTGTTATTAGTTTTTGATTATGATGGATTGTTCAACCATCTTGCGGAACTATTCGCGTTATTTGCTAGTATTTTTCAATTTAATATTTTCGGTAAGTAAACGCAGTATTTTTTTCCAGTATAAAAACGCCTATAATAGATAATTGGGGCAAAATTATATCGTTATTTGATATCGGCATATCAAATACCGATATGTAAAAATATTTTTTCCCCATAATATACCTAGGCCTTATTTGTACTAATACAGATCAGCTAATAAAAGTCAAATGTAGGCAGGCATATACTTATCACCGTAAAATAGAGAATAATATATTTTCATGGTAGGCTCACAATTTGATGTTTTTGTACCAGTGTAATTTTAATTTATATACTTGCATACCTACAGCATTTTTAACAGGGATTAGTATCAAAATATTGTACTGCTAACAGCAGTTTACTGATGTTAGAAATTGCATTTAGGTGCCTATTTTTAGAGTAATGATTCATTATTTTGTAGATAATATTCTCTGTATCTGTATCTTATAAATAGCCCCTGCAATTTTGTTATTGTCTATGTGTAGCGGCTTAAAATGTCATTGTTACAACTCTTATGTGAAATGTGAATAGTTTAAATTATCAGCATAAACTAAATCGTAAGGGAAACGTACGAGGAAACAAATTTAGCTGTAACTTTGATGAATGATTAGTCAGGATGCAGAAAGTGGATAAACTTCCTGTATCCTGCACTTTATATATTTCGATAATAGAGTGGACGTTTAATTTTCATCGTTGTCATAGAACTCAACAATGAAGGTGTGTTGCAGAGCAGACAATACAGATGTCAGATGTTGAAATATTAACATAAGAGATATATGTTATTCTGTGATGCTGTGTACATATTAGAAAATATGTTAAAATTGTAGTTTATTAAAATTCCAATTTTTTCTTTTGTAAATGTTAAAGAAACTAAGAAATGCTTAAGAAAACATCATTCCTCTGACGACACTGACTGGACATACATGAGTAACTAATAAATATATTAAGCCGTGTTAACAATTATTCTACCTATAAAGCACACTTCAAAATCTCAGTAGTTTTGGTTACTATTGACATTGTCCCCAAACAAGCTTTTTCTCTTTCTTTTGAGGTGTTTTATGCGAACTGGTGTGTTTAAAAAAATTGTTACCACGAATTACCAGAAGGAAAACTTCCTCAAACATGGAAGAATATAGACACTGTTAAATATCAAATAAAATTATTTACCCTTGCTGTTAAAGTATTACATTACCTACCCGTGTTAAAGTGATACTTGACTAACTTGACTATCTATTTTTAGTTAATAAAAGGCTTCTTTAATATCTAGGTAGTATGTTTTTGTTAGGTTTAAACTTTCTGTTTACCTAACTAAACTTTCTGTTTAAACTTTCTGTTTACCTGTTTAAACTTGTTTATAAACCTATTGTTTTTCACTTTTAATGCTTTTTAGATTACTGGCATAATTATTATATCTGTTGGCGTGAGTGCGAAGGCCTATTTCAATGAATTCGACAATTTGTTGAATGACAAATACTTCTACGCTTCCGACTTGCTTATTATAATTGGCGTTATAATTTTCTTCATTGCCTTCTTTGGATGCTGTGGCGCCATTAAAGAAAATGCCTGCATGACGACAACGGTAAGTTAACCTATAAATTATCAGTCTCAACATAATTTTGAATAATAATCAATAATTGTAACTGCCTATGATAGACCAGGGTCGATAATTTTTTAAACCAAAAAAAATAATAGTAGGATGAAACCCATTGGAAAAGGAATTGAATATAACAAAAATGGAAAGGAAAAATAATTTACAGGAGATCTCAGGTCGGGAAGTGGAGGGGGTGAGTTTTTAAGGGTAAAAAACGGTTTATCTCGACTTCCGTTAAAACTACAAGTCCCATGGAAAAAAGTTAAATGGCTAAGTTGTAGCTAATAATAATAAAAAGATCTACAACTCTTGTATTTACACTTTCTTCACATAACCTCAAAATTTAAGTGAAAAATTCAAATTACCAAGTTTTTACCGTTATTTTTGTTTTACAAATTTTTTTTTTTAAACGTACCTTTTTATGTCCCAACCTCTAATTTTTTTGATTTTAAATATGCATTTTTTCACAATTTTGAGCTATTTATTAAAATTTACACTTTAATTACTCGAAAAACGTAAGATTCCATGTTACCTTGATAAACAAAAAAATTGCAAATCGAAATATACTACTATAATTAACAACCAAACAAGCCTTTCTTTTCCAATCTCTTCCAATTCATCCTACTATTATTTTTTTTCACTTTTTACCGTTTTCAAAGGCTTCAGCCCTGGTCTATGATATTTAAGTATACAGTTCTGTTTCTTTGACACACGTATCTTGTAGAATTAGGAGTGAATATAATACAGTCATATTTCACTTTTTGCAGTTCTCGGCGTTGCTGGTCATTATCTTTGTACTGGAAGTAGTGGCGGCACTAAGTGGTATACTTTTGAAAAGTAGAACTGAGGCATTCCTCGTGGAAACATTACGTGATACTATTAAACAGTACAACAAGAATGATACAGAAGTCACTACAATTTGGGATAAATTACAGTCGCAGGTAATTACCGTATTCTAAAATATTCATAATTATATATAGAAATGACTTCTTTCATTTTAGTACCAATGCTGCGGTGTAGAGAACGCCTCTGACTGGTTAAATATAACGAACTCTACAAATCACACACTTCCATTATCTTGCTGCCATATACCATCTGGTACCACAGATTCATTTACATGCCACGTTTCAAACGCTTACATAAGCGGTTGCTTACAGGAATTTGGAGATTTTATTAGAACCAATGCTGCTGTAATTGAGGGAGTTGGCATAGGATTGGCTCTAATTCAGGTAAGAATTGTGGCTGGGTCAAATTGGCAGCATTTAGGCCTCTGGGCAAAGCCTACCTAGATGGGAGATAAATTACATAATTACATCTAGTCCAGCACTATGTACATTTGAAAATTCAAATGAATGAAAATTGCCAATTTTTCTAGGTGTTAGAAAAATTTTATCTCAAATTATCGACCAAGATTTCCCGGCAAGACATGGCAATTGCCACCATATAATTTTTTGTTGCTTCTATCCTGTATAATTTAGGTTATATGTTTTGCACGTTCTATGGATTGTTGTCGAGTTATTGAACGAGAAGGGACAAAACTTCCCCACCACCATGGAGGTGGAGTTTAAGGCACTTTTTTTGTCATGGTATCCCCAATAGGCCTATTCTCGGGTCTATTCTGTTTTTCGTATTTCTATTTTTATTTTGGTCTTTGTTTGAGACGAAGTGTCACAAACATCGCTAGCGTTTTATTCCCATATTTTTTATACTACGCACTGTGACCACTCAGTGAATCCGACGGTTTCTAACATACGCTGATGTTCTTCACTTCACTTCACACTCACAATTGCTTCACGCTCAAATACAAATTGATCGTAGATCTGTGTTTATACAACCAGCCATTAATAATCATAATATCTAGAAATCCAAAAATCGTCGGATTGAATAGATATGCCCATGATCAAGACATCATTGCCCCAATGACACCTAGGTATAGTTGATTTAATGATAGAAAATCTGATTTGACAGCAATATTTTTGACATCAACACTACTAAAGCTGCATTTTCAATCAACTCTGAAATCCGATTTCGACTTGGACTGTGCTGCACGAAAATTTATGCCATTTTCATACATATGCGTGTGCCGCATGCGCGCGTCTGATTTTTGTCAAAGCTTGTTGTCAACTGATCGAGCGGCAACCGAAAATAACTAGATATTCTGCAATATTGAGGTTGAAGTCGTCTCTGCCGCATGCACGCCAGTACCACTCCCAACTCCCCCCACAAGCAAAACGAACATTTCGCCGTCGTCAGTCTACATATTTATAATTTATTTTGGTGTAAATAACCGCAGAACGAATTCACAACGTTGTTAGTTTCTACCTAACCTTTTTGTCACGGTTTTTGTGAGGTTAAAAACAATTGACATTTATTGGCAATTTCGTTACCCCTACCCAATCGTGCCGGTCCGTGCAGCCCACGCCCGTGCGAAAGTTTGCAGTCTGCAAATCTCGGCACGCGATTGCGAGTTTGAGTGCGATTGCGCTTCCTTTGAAAATTGAACCACAGATATGCATAAGGCAAACTATGCACTCGCACTGGCACTTCGAAGTGAAAGTTAATTGAAAATGCGCCTTAACCCATAAAAATTAATAAATCAAAATGCATCATTTCTCACGAGGGCCACCAATTTTTAACGGCCATATCGCGAACTCATACACATAATCAGACAACAGTGGTAGTGTTCTCTGGCATAACAGCATAACGCATAACCTATATTTTTTAGACTTGTTTGCCGTGTTGGTTCTGGTTTTCTGTGTTGACTTTTGTTTATTCAAATAGTGTATCTTAAAATATTGGTGTTGTGCTTTATTATATTTCTTTTTCCCTGTTTTACTTGTGTAAGTTCATTGTTATGCCTATGGATCATAACTATTGTGACAGAGACACTACTATTAATATGCAAGCTGAAAATCATGATTTACCACATGTAAGCATTTTCGTTTTAACTTTCAGTATAAACTTGTTTACTACCGTCTAGGTAAATTACAACCAAATACACTCAAACAGGAATCTATTAGTCAACGAATAGACTAATATATGCCAACATAATTTTGCAGGTTACTAAAAATGGAATGTCAAATTTCGAAATAGATTTTTTATCGTTAAATCAACTTTATCTTGTATATTGATGACTTCATATTCAACACCTGGTCTCAATAATATTTGCAATTTCTTTCAGCTCCTGGGTATCATTCTGTCGTGCTACTTGGCTAAATCTATTAGAAGCGACTATGAGACTGTTTAAGATGTAGCAACATACCTACTCCTTGGTATATAATACTGCTTAGCTATATCGATATTTATCACCTACTTTAAAAGTTTTGATTACCTACAAGAAAGACCTACCTACCCTAATATACAATAGAACATTTTGGGATCACGAAATAGAGATATTTTTGTAACTACCAAAATAGTGCTAGTTAGTTTCTGTTAATTGGTAGATTGTTCCTGTTAGATACTTACATTAAAAAATATATTTTAAATCTATATATTTAATCACCTACTATTATTATAAAACTACTATTTATAGTTCATGCTCCTCCGTGTCTTTTTTTATAAATAAACTGTTCTAGGTTTTTTGTTTTATTTTTCCCGGTAAATATTATAAATAATGCTTTATGGAATAGGCCTTTTCACTAGATTCTCAAATCTCAAAACAAATATGTTTATTTGAAGCTAACTGATAGATATTCAGCTCGTGCAACTCTGTTTCCAATATGAAATATAAACCTCACAGGGTTTAGTAAAAATAATAAATATTTATTATAGTAATTTGAACACTCATTTGACCTTGGTGCTGACTGACGTCACACAGACCGGCCATTAAGTTGGCACCATTAGTCAGAAGGCCTAAATAGCCCACAGCTGTACTGTATATGTTTACGCTTAGTTTTGTGGTTATGTTTTGTGCGTTCCTCTACGAATTGTGTACCTGTTGCTTTGTTTCTGTACATAATTGTAAGAAAATAAAGCCAGGATTTTCTAAAGGAAGTGCAGAAAATCTGCCCATTTTAGCATGGTGGATGAGCTTTGCATGTCAAATTTACATTATTTATCAACGGAAGTTAAGTGTCTTCAACGTCAACTGTCAAAAAGCAGGGAATCAACTTTGGAACTAATACACCGTTATGTCATGTTTAAGGCTGTAGGCTCTGTGACGTCACTAAGGAATGATACATGATGTCAAGGATTATAGACTAACAGGATTGCTTATCGGCCACGTGTTGTTAGTCAAGATCTGACGTCAGCGGTTAAGTTCGACTGGCATCCTTTTGCGCCAAAGGTCGATTCCAAATTGATGCTTGGTAAGATAACACTTCTCTAGGCACGATGTTAATGTACAAATGACACACTACACAAACGCCAGGAAATACACCGGTGGGGCAATGAACCTACGCTGACGTCAAAAGCGTGGTGGGGGCCACGAGATTCGTCTAACGTTGCGCTTATGGGGATAAGCAATCCTGTTTAGTCTATAATCGTTGACATGATGTCACATATATAAGCACACGCCGTATTTCCGCTTTTGAAATTTTTTTTTCGATAGAAATGCTCAATAAAAAAATACCGCAAATTTTTTTTATGAAACGCTATCACATAAAGCAATAGAAAACAGTGGAAAGGCCCATTCTAGAATCAATTACTATCAAAATGGAAAGTACAGAGCCCTGACTGGAAGCTCAATATCTCAAAAGTACCCAACCAATTCCAATCGTACAAACTACAGTTTGTAGATAATTTATTTCTATATATTCCTATATAATTTCATAAGTTTGTTTGAAAAGTACTTATTTTTATTTCAGGGATTGATTTTTCGTGGGCAAATCACTAATCATAATATAATATATAATTAATATTTTAAAGGTAAACACTGGAAAACGTGAAATAAATCAAAATAAAATGAGAATAGAACATAGATTAATATATTTATATGATAGGAGTTAGGACACGAATAGAAATACAAATTCAGCGATATTGCCAGTTGTTACATTAACACAATGAAATCGTAATTATTATATAAGAAACTGTTATTAAATAATAAGTTTATCCAAAACCTCATAGTACATCTTAAGTTTTCATTATTAAAATATATTTTTATCTAAATTTTACAATCCTTTAATAATAACTGTCATAACTTACCATCTGACAACATCGCAAAATTCAAGAATCATGTCAAAACCCTTCCACTCTGAACCATTAGATCAAGGAACAACATCATAGATAACAAGATACAATACCCGTATTTCTAAGTATGTGATTAAATAAAAAAAAATAGTGGCAGCTGTGGGAATCGAATTTCCAACCCATATAGCATGTGAGGCACACCATAGATAAGACACAAGACTACTGCCGGTGGCATCAAACATTTGATGATCTAAATATTTGAATTATATGAGGGAAGCGAATGGCATTCCAATGAGCAATCCGTCATTCCAATTGCGCCATATCCCATATATATTAACGGCATTTTAGTACATGACCGTTACCCGGTAGTACGCTTTAGGTTCAGTGTTTATTTTATCGTCGTTCTTGAGTGTTCGCCACAAGAAATTATTAATCTATGATAGGATGTGACGCGCCAAAGCGCTTCAAAGTTTGTGGTGTGCCAGCCTGTTTTTGTGACGCAATGTTTCTAACCACAGAAATAATTTCTGTGGTTTTACCAGTTTGGTTTGACATGATTTATGACTATTTTACCACAGTCTCCTTTGGTTCTACAAAACATTGAAAATATATTAATCTATGGGTTCTATCAACGATTATCTATGACTCTACTGTAGGGATTTTGAAGTTTTCCACTAAATTATGTATTTGTTCTTGATTTTGAAGTTTTGATGTCGACGGGGTGGGGGTGTCACTAGATAGAGAAAATAAAAATACCGGGAAATAATTTCTCAAAATTGAAGTAAAGCGACCATGACTTCACCACAAGAAAGTAATTCAACTGTAAGGAATGAAGGGGATGTATTCAAAATTCTTGTTGCAACCGATATTCATTTAGGTTTTGAAGAAAAGGATCCTATCAGAGGTAATATTTCACATTTTGCATTCTATGTTTAAGATTATATTAATAATGTTCATGTAGATCAAGACACATTTGATACATTTGAGGAGATTCTAGAAATTGCGGCTGCCGAGGAAGTGGATTTCATTCTATTAGGTGGTGACTTATTTCATCATGCACAACCAAGTCCATATTGCATTTACAAATGCACCGAACTACTGCGCAAGTGAGTTTTTTATCTACTAATGTAATATTTTAGTATGTAATGTAAAATATATGTGGTATATTTATTAGCGGTGGGCAGTTTCGATTACTTTTTATATCTATATAAATATCGATACTTAAATTAAGAATCGAATAAGTATTGTAAGTATATAAAAGTAATCACAATATTCTTTCGCCCCTGCCGTGTCTTATTTTGATTCTAGTTCGGAATGTCGATATCAATACCGATATATTTCATGCAATTATGAATACCGAATAGGATACATGTTTAGAATATATGTTTAATAAAGCAAGTGTGATTACATTAATTCTCTCTGATTAATCAATCGGAGAATGATTCTCTTTACCTAATACACCAAATGAATAACAAAGACAGACATACTTAGTTATCTGAACAATGAAAGTGAATTTCCGTAAACCCTGCTTATATCCCTGTTTCGTCTCCATTTCGCTTATTCGATTTATCAAATTGAATCAAAAAGTGTTGAACCAAAACCCGAAAACGAATAAAAATTTCTTATGATAGACATGTTAGGATTCAAGTACCTAACTCTTAATATTGATACATTTTTATATTCACCAAAAAAAGTATTGGATACATTTTATTATCGAATAAACCGATACTTCTATTCTTTTCTTCCCACCACTAATATTCATATTTAATACTTGTAGGTATTGTTTAGGTGATAGACCAGTTGAAATCGAATTACTTTCTGATGCTTCGCATAACTTTCAACACTCAAGTAACCCTACCGTGAACTATGAAGATCCGAATATAAATATTTCAATACCTGTATTTTCAATTCATGGTAACCATGATGATCCAACGGGACAAAAACAAATATCCGCCATAGATTTATTATCAAGTGCAGGATTGCTGAATTATTTTGGAAGATGTAATAACTATGATATGGTCGAGATAGAGCCAATTTTACTCAAGAAAGGTGAGACAAAATTAGCTTTGTATGGACTGTCCCATATCAAAGACGAAAGACTTGGCAGATTATTTCTAGATAAAAAGGTAAGAAATTAATTATGAATTGTCGGGAAAGGCATTGATTTGGTAACAATAGCTTGTTAAGTACAGTTAATTTTAATTACTTGCAGGTAAAAATGCTAGCTGCAGAGGATCAAGATAATTGGTTCAATCTTTTGGTTTTGCATCAAAATCGAGCTACGAGAGGTGTAAAAAATTTCATTCCTGATGACGGATTGCCTGATTTCTTAGACCTTGTTGTATGGGGACACGAACATGATTGCAGAATTAAACCAGAAGCGAGGCCTAACAACACTTATATCTCTCAGCCAGGTTAGATTAAAATATACCTGTACCTATTCTGTATGCCACTGTTAATATATTTGTTTTAGGCAGTTCTGTGGCTACCTCGTTGATTTCTGGCGAGGCTATACCAAAAAAAGTTGGTATACTAAAAATTCATAGAAAATCATTTTCTTTGGATGGTATAGAGCTTAAAACTGTAAGGCCGTTTATATGTGAGGAGTTGGTGTTAAAAGATGTTAAGGAGATGGATGTGGAAGAAAGCAACACTCTTACGTACAGTGAATTAACAAAGGAGATAGTTACAAATAAAGTAAATACTATGATAGAAATGGCCAAAAATTTAGGTAAATTAAATACAGTCAAACTTCGACAACTCGAGCCCCAGTTATAATTTGTGTACCTAATAGAAGTTCGAGTTATCACGTAAAAATTACCTTTAGTTGAGGGAAAAATCTGAGTTATGGAAGTTTGACTGTTTTTACAAAATATTCTACCTTCTCTATACCACAAGCAACACAATATGTTTGATCAATTTTTAGGTCGAACTGGCAGAGCTAGCGAGCTTCCTTTAATTAGATTAAATGTCAAATATAGAGATGAGCGCCAAGTGTTTAATGCCATTAGATTCGGGCAGTCTTATGCAGGAAGGGTTGCGAACCCTGAAGATATGGTCAAATGTCAGGCTATAAAAGAACCTGTCAGACATCAGGCCAATCAGAAAAATAGTTCATTATTTGATGTAAGTTGGTTTTAATACAATTTTACAAGGTTTAAATAAATTTATATATGTTATGTATATGATGCAAACATTCATTATTATAGGTTCCAGATGTTTTAGCCGATAGAGTCGAGGACTTAGTACTGAAATATTTTAGTGAAAATGATATATTAAAATGTTTTCCTGTGGATTCTATTAATGAAGCCGTTAAGAAATATATCGATGCAAATGATGCCGAAGCACCAGTATTGGTTGCTGAGTAAGTAATCTAAAATCAGGGTTGTAGCCACGGGGGTACCAGCGAGCGCCCTCTCAAAATTATTTGACACCCTCTGGCCTCTCTATGACTTCTAGAACTGAATCTGGTCTCTATGACTTCTAGAACTGAACAGGGAACACGTTCATAAAACATTCAAGGACTATGAAAAATCTAGAGCTGATTCAGAATATGACATGCACATTTGAAATGTTAGGGATAAATTCAGTATTAATTCCGGATTCCTACCGCGAACATAGCTATTACATTTTTTATGGCTTTATTTTCTCTATTTATTTAATAGAATAATATTGTTTGTTTTGGTAACATCGAGTTTTTTTAGCACAGGAGCATTTGTAAACATAATTTTGAAACCCTTCCCTCCACCGCTGTAGTAGTAGACACTTAGGCACCCTCTACTTTTCCTTGGCGCCCTCGCAATTTTCTTTCTAGCTACGGTTCTGTCTAAAATATTATGGTAAAGTTGTTTTACGTGTCACAATTTGTTTTGCAGTCATTTGATGAAAGAAACTATAGAAAAATTGGGAGAAAGTTCGCCGGAAATAGAGGAGGTGGATCAGTTTATTAATAAGTTGAGGAAAAGCAAAGACGATAACAGAGCCAACTTTGTAAGTATAATTGTCAATAATGATAACCTATTGTACACTAAAATACTTATTAGATATTGTTGTATTACTCAAAAATTGACATACAGTGTTTTACTCTTTATAACTCATACTCTTTATAACGAATCTCAACAGACCGAGCATTTTTTTTGTTATAAAGAGTTTTCGTTATATGGAAGGAAGGAAGAAAAACAACCAAATTTCACCAATTACAATAATTAATTTTATTTCTTTAAATAGGTACCTAATTGTACTAATATTACTATAGTACTAATTATCCTAAAGGTACTAAAAAACTGGGACTAAAATTTCCTAGAGTCAATGTAATCCATGAGTAGTAGCAAAGATGTTCGAAGCAAGTACATAACAATAACGAAAGCAAGGCGGCTGTTTTCCGTCCTCAGGTGTCTTTCTTAAGCCCGCTACTCACTATGCGTTGATGCTGTGCGATTCGCTGATGCGGTGCGTAATGCGCGCTACATTCGTGAATCAGACGAATTGAAGTATCAGCCCCCTACTCATTGCACTGTGGTGCAGGTCCACGGTGCAATCCGTTGCTGCAGTTAGCAGTGCGTAGGCTAGTCGAAGATTTCATTCGAGCAAAATGGATTATGAAGAATATGAGGAAGAAATGCTTTAGCTCTCTGCTGCAAATGCATGCTTTGGAGTGATTGCTACCAAAAAGAAGAAGAAAATGAGAGGGCGGTGGGTAAAGTACTGAACTAAACAAGAAATATTGGTGGGCATTTGTGGCGTATCGGCGAATGATCAAAAACGTGCGATTCGCCGCGGGACGCATCACATCATCCACACTATGCACAGATACGTGCATTAATGCATCAAATCGACACATCAACGCATAGTGAGTAGCGGGCTTTAGAAATTTCGGCACCTCAAAGATTTAATCGGAACATTTTCTAAGCTGATTATAAAAACAATTATAGTAATTATACTGTTAAATACCTCTGTAAAATATTTGCTGCTGTCTAAATATGAACATATTTCTTCGTAATAGAGAATGGCTGTTGCGCTATAAAGAGTGTATTAATGTATGGGTTTCGAGGTAACCAACTAAATTCTAGAAAATGTTATAGGGAGTTTTTCGTTGTAACGAACGACGTTGTAAATAGTTTATACCGTGTATCCAAAAATATTTTTCAGGTCAACAAAATTCTAAATGATCCGAATCGTGTGAAGAAACGAAATACCAGTAGTGAACCAGCTGATGATAACGATATCTTGCAAATAGACGATGACGACGACGACGATGTTGTTGTACTTAGTGCGGCGGCTAAACCCAGTACCACACGTGGCGCTGCTAATTCTAGGGGCGGTAGGGGGTCCAGGAGACCGCGCAGGGCAGGAAAGATTAGAGGAAATTAAATTATTTGATTTTTATTTTACCTCTTACTGTTGTATTAATCCAGTGTATATTAAGAAATTTTCCTTCTTTGGTGATATAAAATGTATTTACATTCCATATATTTTTGCTAAGATGTTGCTGTTGTATGTTAGGTTTTTTTTTGTATATTCATTTCATGTTTTTTTTCATATTTCATATATATGAAGTGATATGTTAACATCTAAGCTCTAAACATTAAAAGGAAATAACAATGATGAGATATTTGCTTATTAATTATTTATCCATAGAAATTGGTCCCTAGGCAAGTAGAAAATGTCGATTTTGAATTTGGGTGAACTCCTTGAAATAGGGCTTGAATGAATGATCTTAACGTATATAGTACGCCATAAAAAAAGTTAGAATTAGCGAAGTACGCGTCATGGTTTTTTATTGCAAAATAACAGAGGAAGATAATAGAGGCAAAATATGGGTAGTCGTCTGTGAGAAACAGTCATTTTGTAACTCGTTTGCAACTAAAATCAGTGAAATATAAAATTTTAGATTGGGATTCTAGAAAATAAAATCTTAAACCTTGCTATAAAAACGACATTGTCATTGTTCATCGGGTCATAACACTTAACCAAATCATTGACCACATGTCATATATCAACATGTTGGTCAATGATTTGGTTATGACATGACACCCCCATACACACCTGCGGAGAAAGTCAAGAGCGCCAGAAGCAATAATGCTCTGCCGTTGGCCGGGGCCCATCAGCCAGGATTGGGGGAGGCTGCGCAACTTCACGTGACACACATCACATTTGTGAGGAGGGTCACAGTCACGTGAAACGCGCGGCCTACCCTAAGTAACCAATTTGAAACAATGTCGATTGTATATCTCTTAGCAAAAGTTGTTTGAGCTCGGCTGGATACGCATGTAGGCATCTCTTATATATATGGCTTATTTAGTACACTATGGCCCATAGACAAAGAAATAACTATGGCCTATCTTTGTCGTATATAACTATTATATCACAGAAGAGAGAGCTTATACAGAAGCGAAGGTAACGGCGGTCCCTTTCATGTTGGAGGGGCCGTTTTCAGGGACCTTGAACAACTCGTTACACTGAGAGAAATGTGATGTTAACATATTATTCTGTGATACATGACACTAAAACCTATCTACACGGAAAAAAAGTATTTCTAAAAATGACAAAATGTAACTGAAAAGGTAGTTGAATCCATGTTTTTATAAACCAGCAAATAATGTAAGCATATTGATTGTTAGAATGAATGTTAAGTTACTTTGGATTGTGTAAAAATGTTACAATTTTTAATAGAATTTATGGTAACTCGCTGCATATAGTAATATTTAAATTAATTAGTCAAAATTAGAAGCGGCATGACTCTTGATTGGTGTAGTGAACGTTATTATTAACCACTTCCTGGTGGATTTCCTAAATTTTGCTTGCGACGTCGTTACATTTTAAAAATTAAATAAAATATCATGTAAGTGATCTGTTTTTCCATATTTTGTAATAGTATTTAACTATTTTAAAAACTGAAAATATACATATTTCCACTTCCATTTTGAATGAGTGGAAATACCCCATTGTGGTTTTCGGTACCTTTTACAAACAAGCAAATAATATGAAATTCATATTATTCGTATTCGTGAAATTCATATTATTCGTCGATTCATACTGAACTGTTCTTGTGTTGCTATCACATACAAAACATAAATTAAAATGAAATGCATTTCTTGCATATTTTTTATCATCAATACGAACTGGAAAACCCAATATTTTGTAATGTTGTAGGGACCTAATTAAAATAATGTAGTTAATTGATTCACCTGAATAAGTAAAGTTATATTTTTCTTACACTGTAATTATACTTCTTTGTAATTCTGCCTTTGTAATAATGTAGACACTTATACTATCAAATAGTTCCTTTGAAATATAATTTTCTGGTATCTAAAATCTGAGTTGTTACTAAAATTTATATTGGTACACCTACAAACTAAAGGCAGTCACCCACAAGTGTACGTAGGTACTTGACAAATATTTCTTACTTCCGAAGACTTGGTCAGTGCCAGTTTGTCTCAACCCAACTCGTGACTGTGCGCCCACTAAGTAGGTACTGATTTTATATATCATTTTATATTTACTTTCAATTTGCCAAAATGCAAATTTTGCATATAAATGAGAATGTCTCAATACCAATAACTAGACAATTATTTGATTTGAGTATTCAAGATAAACATTATTTGGTAAATAAACTACCTGTTGTATCAGAATGAGAATTTATACTTTTCTTGGGTCGGCATCATATCTTAAGGCATTATTCGATGCCTTAAGGAACAGGAGAAAATATTTTACTATGGCTGTTATAGTACTATGTCAAATGAACGTTAATTCGTTTAACCAGATGGATAACTAAAGTCTATTTCAAGCAATCTTGGGTCTGAAGGCAAGCCTGATGACTGTCTTGGTTATCCCGTTTAAAAAGATAGCTAACGAAAATAGTCTGCCAAATATAAGAACGTAAATGGTTGTACTAAAAAGCTAAAAATTGTTTGTAAATATTCCTAATTAGTTTCAGTTCTTCAGCGGCAGCTTACTTGAGAAGGACTATATATTTAGGGTACTTATACATACATTGTACGAATGATCTATTATTGACATTTGTCAAGTATCCAGTCAATGACTTCAGAAAGGAAATTCTTTTCTGAAATTATTGTATCCAGACCTGACTGGGAGGCCTTTAGTTTTAAAAGAGATAGGTACATATCATTACTTGACAAGAAATTATTGGCCCAGCTGTTGGATGAAATTCACAAAAAAATATACATCTAATGGGATCTTCCTTAACACCATATTCCAAACAAATGTGGTTAGAATTATTTAAATCCATTTATTTTATCATATCAATTATTTAAATTTCAGCAAAATGACCAAAGGCTAAAGACTAAGTCTTTAGTCTTTAACTATACGTCTATATAGTTCAGGGGCCGGTCACTCTCGAAGTTTTACGGGTTCGCGTTTTTAATTGTGGTACGCTGCACCAGCGGCGCCACTATCGCAATATCGTTCGCACGTGTCGTCATCAACTGTCAACATAACCTTTACCTTTAGGTATAAATAAAAATGGCTGGCAGCCGGTTCCTCACTTCGTTTTCATTCTTGTCCTGTTTTTACTGTGCAATTAGTGTCGAGAAAAATAAGAATGGTCTTCAAGTGTTGTTTACCTGGTTGCAATAATACCATCCTTACCACCAAAATGCATTGTTTGCCTAATGATCCTGAGGTAAGTTTTAAATGCCAGATTTTTATTATTTTTTTTGATACTTACGCTCAACTAATAATTTGTAAAAGTACAGCACAAAGAGTGCTTCATTATTAATGTATTACACGCCCTAAAAGTACTAAAAGAATAAAATATATTTCGTTGGTCAAATACTTTTGTTGCTTACTACTATTCCGTATTTGGGTTATTTTATTTGTGGAATAATGTAAATAAAGACATAACTGTGACGCTATAAATAAATAAGCCACAAAAAGGTAAGCTGAACTTATAAAATAATGACATTTTATTGAAGAATTCTTGAAAAAACAATTCCTATATCTTGCCATTTTTATCCACGACATTTGTTTATTTTTAAAAATCGCCAGAATATTATTTCTATATTAATTTAATGTTTTATTTTTGCAGATCCGCCGAAAGTGGTGCAATGCACTTAATAGACTGGATTTAGAGGATGTGAGTGACCGAAAGAGACACAACTTTAGAGTGTGTGATGTGCATTTTTCTGAAGATGATAAATTTCCTGCGGCACCAAATCGTCCAAACCTGAAATATTTTGCTGTTCCATCACTGTATCTTGCAGGTAATTTTTATCTTATCCGAATTGAGTTATATTTGCATATTTATTAACATTCCATTACTTTTGTAACATTCCATTACATGAAAAAGTATTTCATGTTGCAAAAGTCAGTGAAAAGTTACTTCTTTTTATAAATAATTAATCATCGCATCTAGGCATTTTTTAAAGACAAAATTAAATAATATTCAAAATGTTGCTTTGATACCTCTCCGTTCATTGTCATGTGTGCAAGAAATATAGAACATTTTAAGTACACTCCACACACTGTATATTATGTAATGCTTGCAGGTAATTCTGAAACCACATCTGTTGTAGCTGATGAAGTATTAATTGTGGATGTAGCTGAAGTACCACCTGGAGAAACCCACAATATTATATCAGGTAAGAATTTGTTACAGTAATTTATGTTAATCTAGGATTATTATTTACTTTACTTTACATTGATTATTAGGATGTTCATTAAGAAAGGTTTATTAAATAATATTAAAGGATCATTTCCACATAAATTATTTTAACATTAACACTAAATCCATGGCACATTTGCCCATTAACAATTTTAATCCTTAAATTGGATCTATAAATATTTATTCAGGTAGGAATGCCTGCCTAAGTAATGATCTCCTTTCCAGGTAAGAGATTATGTAAATCCTATATCCTATTGCATTAACAAAATTGACCTACCTAGTTTTTACTTTTTGTTGGTAATCACAACTTTTGAAGCACTTTTAAATATTATGGTTAATAATTATTACTTACATTCATGCAGCAGTCATAATGTGGAAATCTTGTACAGTACTTATGTTTTTTTGTTGCCAATAAAATATTGTAATCATGTTTTTGTATTAAATGTCAATAGTGCCATGGGAATTGCTTTTTTGAATAAAAATCATCTCAAAAATTTCTTTCATTGTGGTAAATTTTACTTATATATTATTTTATAATTATTTAACAACAAAATTTGTCTTTATTGTTTTAATTTAATTTATAATTTTTTTTATAGAGGACAGATATTCAGGAAGCAAGTCACCCCGGTTATTAACTTCTGCTTCTTCAGTACCTTGGTCTTGTGCTACACCTCAACCCTCTTCAGGTTTTTTCATTGAACCTACACCATCGACGAGTAATGCACCTGACTTCTCCATAGAACCCATAGCATCTACAAGTGAAGCTCCTGATTCTCTAATCGAACAAACCCCGTCTACAAGTAACGCACCTAGTACACCAGTCCGTAGAGTATCTAGAGGTGAGGCTTTAATTCTGTGAATTTAGTTAGTTTTTCATATAATTGGCATAATATAAACATAAGTCTGTACTCATTTGCTATATGTCAAAGTTATTGTGAAGTTATAGATCATTATAAAATATTCGATAAAATCATATTTTGTAAATTGTTTTATCCATATACGATATTCATTTTTTTTCTTGGTTTACAGGTGACAGTCTTTTGAGATCTGCTGGTGTCACTAGAGCAGTCAACTTAACACCGAAAGCACGAAAACTGTACGAAGTTGCAAAGGACCTTAAAAAGGTTGCCCGTCGTCTAGATTTTAAAAACGCTTCAAATAAAGAGAGGCTCACCAAAGCTATGCATTATACAAAGTCACCAGATTTTTTGCGTGCTAACTTAAATGCAAGATCATTAAACTTCGTTAATTGCCAACTTAAAATGCAGCAAAAAAATGCAAGGGGCAGAAGGTTTACTTTTGAAGATAAGGTGTTTGCTTTGTCACTGTTAAAACAGGGGCCTAAAGCATATAAAGTATTGAGATCCACATTTGCACTGCCTGCAAGAAGAACATTAATGAACATGCTAAATAAAATTCATTTCGATGTTGGAATTGTTCCTAAAGTTATGGACGTTTTAAAAAGTTCGTGTGAAAAATTAACTACTCTTGACAAATATTGTGTCTTGATGTTTGATGAAATATCTATAGAACCATCATTGACTTACGATCAAAAATGGGATCAAATTGTAGGTTTTCAAAACATAGACGGTGAGAAGACATTAAAATATGCTGACCATGCGTTAGTTTTTATGGTTCGAGGACTTCGAAAAAAATGGAAGCAACCAATTTCTTTCCATTTCAGTGAAGGTGGGATGAATTCAATCCAACTAAAAAATGTAATCCAGAGCACAATCTTGTCTTTACAAGAAATTGGATTGACTATAATTTGTACTGTTTGCGACCAATATTCAGCAAATGTAAATGCAATAAAAAAATTAAAAGAGGAATCTTCCACTATTTCCGCTAGTGATTTAGATCTTTTTGAAGTCGGAGGACAGGAAATAGTTGCAGTGTATGATCCCCCCCATTTACTTAAAGGCATGAGAAATAATCTGGCCCTCAACGACTTACAATTTGTTAAAGAAGAGACACCAATGAAGGCAAGTTGGAAGGACATTATTTCATTATATGAATTAGACGAAGGCGATTTCAACACAAGAATGTGCTATAAACTCACAGATGCCCATGTTTATAGAGAAAAATTAAAGAAGATGAAGGTGAAACATGCAGCACAAGTTTTTTCACATCGAGTTTCTTCTACAATGCGTTGGACTGCCAAGCACGGTAATTTATTTTTCTCTTTTATTTATTATTTATTTCACAAAACCATAGTATAATATAGTTCATATGAGTGACATAATTTACAATTTTCTATTATGTTGCAGGTCGCGAAGGAGTCATGCCAAAGTCAGCCGAGGAAACTGTTTGCTGTCAGGAAACTGTTTGCTGAGGAGCTGTTTTGCTGTCATTTATGGACCAAGCTTTCGACAGCGTTAACGGATCAACTTATGAAGCAGATCATGGGAAACTGCTGCGGTGTGCAGTTAAAGAAGGATCAGGACACATATCATTTTGGGAAGATGCGATAAAGGTATTTCAGACAATGAAATTTGTTACACCAAAGGGAGAAACAATACCTCCAACAGTGAAAAACTGGATAAAAACCCTTCGTGGCTTCATATATATCTGGAGAAAATTAAGTAATGTAGGTTTTAAATATCTTTGTACCAGGAATATAAATCAAGATCCTGTAGAAAATTTTTTTGGATCTATTAGAAGCCACGGAGTACGTAACATAAATCCTACCTGTTATTCTTTTATAGCTTCTTTTAAAACTTTAATTATAAGCAATTTTGCATCTCCTCATTCTCCCGGGGCCAATTGTGAAGAGGATGATAATGAGATCCTCAGTTCTTTGAAAAATTTATTAACTGTAGAAGACGAAGATGAGACAAATTCAGAAGTTTCTTCTGAAGATGATGATGAAAGTAGTCTAGAGTTTGAAAATATTAATAATTCTGCAGTTCTTGCTACTCATTCATATATAGCAGGTTATATAGCAAGAAGAATTAAAAAAAAAGTTGGAAATTGTCCTACTTGTACAAATCAAATGCAAGCGTCATCATCTTCAGAGGAACATTCACTAATATCAGAAAGGGAGTATAAGTCAGAGCTCCTAGTTAGGCCAAAAACACAATTCCGTAGAATGTTGTCCAATATGATCGCACTATTTACGAAGAATGTTAAAAAACATGCCTTAAGTAACCATGTAAGAAAAAAATTGTTTTCTATATTTACGAGAAGATTATATAACCCCTTTCTTTGTGAAACACATAACGTGTTTGAGTTATACATAGATTATTTTTTAACATTCTTTATGTATACTTATTTAAAAAACATTAATTCTATTTTAAAGGGCCATGTGACACATAATGTCAAAGATAACGATATACTAAAAAAGCTCGCTTGGCGGCGATACATGCTATTAAAAGGTAAAAATAAAAAAATTGTAAACACAAAACAATTAACACAATAAATTTATCTATATGTAATATACAGTTTTTTCTTTCACCTTTTTCGTTCTGAATTTATCCTCTATCCTATGCCTATACTCTTATACTCTATTTTCTATAATTATTAACTCATAATAGTATGGATATTTCAAATTATTTTTAAAATTAGATTATTACAACTAAAATATTTTGAAATGTTCATAGTCATTGTAATTCACAGCGTGTAACTTTATTTGACAATATTTTACAGGAGTAAAAATCCTTTAATTAACTTAATTATTGATATTTGTTAAAAGGTTACACACAACGAATTATAATGACAAATATGAGTTAATAATTATAAAAATACGGTACAAAAAAAAAGGAATTTATTTTAAATATGGCGCGCTTACGTATGTAATACGAGTACGCGCCACCAGTGGCGCTGTAAAACGCGTTTCAGAGAAAAGGCGAGAGTTGCCTATCTATATACTCCCTGATCTATGATATAGTTAGAGGTTACGGCGTGTTCTGTGGGTGGGCACAATCTATAAACAAATATACAATGACCACAAAACATCAGACATCTACAAAGACAAGAGACCACCATACCACAGAACAGCCAACGATTATAGACTAAACAGGATTGCTTATCCCCATAAGCGCAACGTTAGACAAATCTTGTAGGCCCCCACCACGCTTTTGAGGTCAGCGGATACGTAAGGCGTAGGTTCATTGCACCACCGGTGTATTTCCCGGCGTTTGTGTACGCCGGGATTTTGACATTTGTAGGTTGTTTATATTCGCAAAATTGTGACATGTAAATGTGCAATGTAAATCTACCCAGAGATACCATTCTTCATTGTGAAAAAGGCGAGCTTCAAATATTTGTGCATATGTAGAAATCAGAATATTGCATAGACAAGTTGTGATTAAAAATTGAGGTTGTGTCGATTTTGTGTTATTGGCTTTGTGTCTAAAGAAAAATGAACTCAAAACGTTATTTCTAGGAGGTAATAGGACTTAATAACTTAAAATGACGGGATGTTGTGTACCTGAGTGTCACAATTCCACTATGAAGGAGGCTGGGATGAGGGCATTTCCCCGTGATCCAAATAGGAGAAGAGAATGATCAACAAAGATTGGTAGGGGAAATTAGTGGACACCTAAAGACAGTTGAATTACAATATATTTCTCGAAAATATAAGGAAAATATAAAAAATAGAGACAACTAACAATCCACACCAATTTTTATTGGGCAAGTTTAATGGCGGTTGAAGCACCTCACATTCTGAACTGTCATAATTTAAAAACTAAATTAATTAATAGATTTATAGTGTTTAGATTAAAAGTGAACTGTAAAAAAAATACAAAAAATAACCGCCAAGGATAGTAAAAGTATGGCTATGCAGAGTGTTGTGAAATAATCTTTTTATTCTTGTATTCTGTTCTGATTGATAATAATTGATAAATTGTTTGATAATAATTATTGTAGAGTTTTCGTCCCATTCTTATTATTCACGAAAACACATATTTTACTGGTAAGTTGTTAGAAGCAGTACTACCCTACTACTCATTTTTTAAACCTTTTATTTTATATCGCATATCCACGTGTATTGGTGCGAATGTTTGCAGTAAAACCATTTCTAAACTTTTTGAATTTGGCGCCACGAATTGTGATATAAAATGGCTGCCTTGGCCAGACTCTCATTGAAGGGTCTCTAGTGCAAAATTGTGTCCAAATCTTATAATCTTTTAAAAAACGCTATTAAATAATGGCTTAAAACTAAGAAAAGATATTTGGGGTTTGCAATGTTGAAAGTCTGATCTAAACACTATGGTTTTGAAAAAAAAAAATCATTAATTAATTACGAGAGTTATTCAGTTTTAAAGATGGGGTTCTTTAAGATGTTTATATTTATAATTCAGTGTAGAAATAAATGAGAATAAATATGCATGATGTTTAAAGCATACCTTTTTCTATCCGCAGTTAAAATTTGATGCTTTTGTATCAAGTGATAGAAGACTTACATTAGTTGAAAACTTACCCTACTTATCGCGCTCTGAAAAGCGATCTTAACTCATAGCTCTAAAAAAATAATTTGGACTTGAAGTGTAGAGAAATATGTTTTTAAAGTTTGACGTATAATAGGTTTAAATACTAAGAAATGCCCCAAAACCCAAGAAATTCCCGTCTGAAAATCACACATTTGAATACCCCATAAGACTAAATACATGGCAGTCAAATTTGCCGAAGTGTGTTTAGGAACCCATTTCAAATTTCGCGCCCGGATTTTCATAACCTCACTAATATGGTCAATTCCAACAAACAAATAAATGCACAATGTTTTCTTAAAAGATGGTTCTTTATTTGGCCAGCAATTAATCAATAACATAATTTACAACTCTTACTTAAAAATAGAGGAAACAAAACATTAGCCGAACAGTATTTTAAACTTATATAACCTGTCAATGGATATATTTTGTTTAAATGCCATTGCGTTTCACTTAAAAGGAGACACAAATTTGTAAAAAATTAATCTCCTATCCTGGACTAACTCATTTACAAATTTAATGCTATGGAAATACAACATTATTCAACGCAACACGTTAAATATTTCTTGAAGTATTTGAAAAACAAAATATATATTTACAAATAATCAAGATATAGATGAGTTTTACATTATAACGACAGGAAATAAAAAATACACATATACAAGAGTAAAAAAAACGAATTATCAAGTAAAAAAATCTCTTAAATTAACAGAGAGTACTAGGCAATACGCGTTTTCGTCAACCAAGGTGGCAACTTAACCGCATTTTTTTTAGACGCACTCGAACCGGATGAGTTGCTTGCCTCAGTACACACTTCTACATCAATTTCCTCGCCTTTACTAGACATCCCACTACCAGCGTTTATGTTACGTCGCACTCGGGACTCATGAGGCGGAGAATCCAAAACGTTACAAACGGACCCGAAAGAATACTCAGTCTTCGGCCGTTTCGGAGCAGGTGGATCGCATTCAACCGTCACCGTCGCATCTGAATCCTCACCGTTCTGATCGTGAAAACTATTTTCTAACTGGTCACAAGCAGCCGCGAGATCCGCATCTGCGAAACCCTCGGAAAAATTTGAATCTTCGCCTTCGCCGCTTAATTTATCTACGGTTTGCTCAGATTCCTCGATCGCTTTGAGAAGCTCTGCTAGTTTGCCGGAGGTATCGGATTGTAGAGAGTCCGGTGAGCTGCGGTGTGACGCCATTCGATTACTTTCAAGGGCGGCCGACACGGCAGCGGGTTGGTCGCTCTCGAAATCCTCGTATGCACAATTAAGCCTTGTCAAATGTTCACGAATTTGTAGATAAGTCACTACTGCTTTTACTTGGTTAAACGTTATTTCAGGAGGACAAGCGTTTTTTATAGGGGTCAGCAACGAAAGACCTAATAATAAAAAAATTAAGTAAATAAGTTCACACACATGACAAACTATTTTTATAAATATGGAATGGCAGGTTAGTTAGTTGGGAACAAATCATTGATGTCGACATCACACGGCATGAATGTCTTGTTGAAATAATGCGAATAAGAAAAAATAATACAATGCCAATGAAGTAATTTCACTCACCAGTGCCTACTTGTCCGATCGCCTTCAAGACAATCGTTTTTATTTCAGACGTTACGCCCATTTCAGACATTTTTACGGTATACCCAAGCTTCATGCAATCTATGAGATGAGACGTTATTGTATTCTCTGTGACGCCTCTGCAATTATTATTATAAGTTATTTAAAATATCAATGTTACAAGAATGAGCAACGGCAGGTTAATGACACATACGCGTTATCTTAGCCACATATTCAGTTTCCAAAACTTTTAGACAACCTTTCGAGCTTAGACTAGGGTTATACAAACACCAATCATAATTTAAAAGCATGCCAAATTAAGAATTCTTTACAAAAGTTGAAAAACCTACAGGACATTCCATTTAACAAAGTATTTTTTTAAAATCTTGACGCTCCAATAGTTGTTTTTTTTTCTTCTGATAAGTAATTTTGACGGTTGACAAAAAGTCCTAAAGGTATTTGCATTTTTTTTTAAAGAGATTTGGCATAAATATAGTTTTTGTGTAAAGGAAGATTTACTGTTTTTGAGGAAAATAAATATTATAAACGTCCCCCGCAGTGGCCGAATTAGTTTTGGACCAAAAATAGGTGAATTATTGATTTTTGGGGTCAGTAAAATGCATATTTTACAAAAATTTTTACATTAATTTTTTTCTGACAAGTAATTTTGTCGGTTCACTAAAAGTCCTAAAAGTATTTGCAATTTTTTTTAGAGATTTGGCATAAATATAGTCTTTGCGTAAAGGAAAATCTGTTGCTCTTCAGGGAAATATACGAGCCCCTTCCCATATCAGTTGGCCCTCCCATTGAAATCTTAGTTTTTTGGTCAGCATCAAAACATAATAAATACTACAAGCTGTGTTTAGGTCTCAAAGTAATTAATAAGGCATATTTAATCTTATGCAGTAGAAAACACCCAACTTTATTGGTCTTCACTCAAATGTGTAACAAAGAAGCAAAATGTTGCAAGTACGGCGATCAACCCGTTTTTTTATTCATTACAAAGTAAGCCTACAATTCGAAGGTGGCCGTGGAAAACAGACGCCACAACAATTAAACAATTATTGCTAATACTCATAGCTGTCAGAATTCATTTGATACAGCTTCAAAGTAGTTGTGTTCTTTAAAAATGGGCAGAGGAAAGGTTATGGATGACAAAATTCGTTCACTTATTATTAAATTTTTCAATTGTGGGAAGTCAAACTCGGAAATTGCAAATTTATTAGAATTATCGCGGTATAGTGTAAGAAATATAGTTAGAAGATATAAAATGACGAGTTCAGTCGCTGCAAAGTCCCGATATGTAAAAAAAAGCAAGATTACAGATTGTGATAGAAGAGCGTTAAGAAGAATTATCCAGAAAAACAGACGAGTTAAGTGTTCTGTGGAGTGATGCCGTTGGAAGACGAATTTCAAGATCAACAACTCACAGAGAGGCTCACAAATTAGGATTTGGGACTTGCCTTGTAAGTTTTTTAATAAAAAAAATGAACTAGAATGAACTAGAACATAAGATGAAATTTCTGACTAATCCCTAGGTGGGCCAACTGAAATGGGAAGGGGCTCGTATAATATCATCAAATGCTCCACTCACCTTTTCGCTGCTATTTCGCGTAACGCTAACCCGCTCTTAAACAATGAATAAGTCACTTGCGCGGTCGTACCGATCTTAGCGCCGCTCAACGGATACATGTCTAGAGCGTCTTGTATAGACATCGGTGCGGTAGCGGTTTCCTCCGTATCTACGCCCAAAGCATCTCTGATAATCCTCAAGAACTCCCCTCCAAACTTATTCACTTTCACGTCGGTAAACCCATCCACTACAAGAGTTGTTAAAATGAAAAACATTTACACATCTAATAAAATCCGGTCGCTTACATCGATGCTCTTTCAACTGTTTCAATGTGATCGGTTTGTAAGACGCCATGTCCATAAGTGCCTTATTTGACGCTATCGAATACGGCATACAGTCCTGTAACGTTGCCAATTCGTACCTCCTATTCAGCAAAAGTTGATATAGCTTCATCGTGGCTTCTTTACTCGAATCCGTGTCTCTGTCTTTAACCGCCATCTTCTCGACAGAGCTGTTGGTTGCAATGTGTGGACTTTGTCGGTTGGTAACGGTTCCCGTACTCAACCAAGCGCTCCTAAGTAAATAAGTAAGTAAATCGTTTATAGTGGAAGCACGTATGTCATGGCATGGGAAATAAACGATTAAAGTTAGAAAGATAATTTTCTTGTTGAGTTACGTCATTTCATTTTTTATAGCACGAATTACGGTACACGATATCGTTTGCATTATCATCTGTCTCTGCTAAACACCCTAAGCCAAAATCAAAACTACTGTGTGAGTAATTTGCCGCTAATTAGTTGTGGAAAAATTAATTTTGCCGTTTTTTGTTTTTTTATTTTTTTGGGTGCTTCGCTAACTTCATATGAACTTGGCGAAGCACCCTCGAAGAAAACGACTTTTAACATCATTAATCGAATTCTAACGCGGGCCATAATTAGCCGCTAATTGTGCTTCATAATCTTTAAGCGACATTAGGGAAGCACCCAAAAAAAAAGCAGGAAAAAATTAATTTTTCCACAAACAAATTATGGCAAATTATGGCACAAGTCAAATTTCGATTTATGATGTTGAAAGCCGTTTCCTTCGATGGTGCTTCGCCAAATTCATATGAAGTTAGCGAAGCACCCCAAAAAACAAAAAACACGGCAAAATTAATTTTTCCACAACTAATTAGCGGCAAATTACTCACATAGTAGTCTTGATTTTGGCTTAGGTAGCTTCGCTAACTTCACGTTCATGATAAAAAGGCTAAAGCTTTTAAGGGTAAAAAACGATTTCCGGCAAAACTACAAGTCCTATGGAAAAAAGATCTACAACTCTTGTAATTACACTTTTTTCGCGTAACCTCAAAAATTTATGTGAGAAATTCAAATAACGCAAGTTTTTGGTTTTTCGACGCTGGTCGATTTAAAAAGTATCGCTACCGCTTGTATTATTATAATATCTCGGCACTTACTTTTTGGTCTGTAGTAACGCAAAAATCTCCGGGGTAGGCGTTGCCATTAATTTTTCGGTTCCCGATTTTCTCAAAAATTCGGCACCTTTATCGCTGACGCCCAAAGTGTAATAGGAGAATTTAGAGGAGCCCTTATTGTATACCTTCTTTAAATAATCTTCTTTCTCTAATAAGCTTCCTGCAAGAGTTTAAAAAATTGTCACCATACAAATTTATGAAATATAACGTGTACCTATTCCTTTCCACCAGTCTTCCGACTTGTGTTTCCCCGAACCGTGCAACGGGTTCTTTATATAAGGGGAAACTTTGCTGTTCCGAGATCCTCTTAGGAATAAAATGTACATTTGCAAACCAAACTTGCTGTCCAGTCCCTTAACTACTTGTAGCAAGATTTTCGCATCTTCAGTGAAATCATACTTTCCTTCGGCGTTTAGGCCCTCAAATGTTTCACTGTCAGAACCCAGAACCCTAAAAAATTAAACCCGTTTCAATCGGAAGCGAGTACCTATAATAGGCGTAAACTGCGTATTTCCATGTTAAAACGCAAAATTGTAGGTTACATGCTTGATTGAGCATAAAATAAGCAGCACCATCGGCTGAATGAGGCAGCTGAACGACGTTGTGGCCGCACGTAAACAACGCTACATTAAACAGCGATTTCATGAAAAGTTGTTCAATTCGCTATGAACAAAATTCAATGTATAGCTCAAGCTTTCTACGTAATTATCAGCCATGTTTGTGTTGAATTTATGTTAACTTATAAGCTTCTATTGGTCCTATAGTAAATACTTTTTTTAGATTCGTGTAAAAATTAGCGCAATCGAAGGCAATTTCTAGCTCATCTCTACGGTGAAAATTGACAAAATTACGGTCTTTAGTTACGGGTTTTTGGTTAATAAAAATTTAATTTGCTCATGAAAAATTCCGAAACTTGGCATCCCAAGCAGCATGGTGACGTCATTATTACGTTCTTTTAAGGTGATTTTAGGTCTAAGACGTCAAGTGACCAATATGAGGCCGAACATATGTTGTCATTTCTGATATTTTCATTTCATTTTGCATTTTGAAAAAATTTTTCGAAATTTTTCAAAAAATTTGGTGTGATTTTTTCTCGTCATTTTGATGTCTCTCTTGTAGTTCTTTTAACTACAGAATTAGAATAGAATTTTATATCCTGGAAACAAGACCCAGAAACAATTTTTTTTTTTAATTTTTTCAAAATAAAAATTTTTCAAAATTTTTTGAAAAAATTTTAAAATTTTTTTTTTATTTTTTGAAAAAATTCTAAAAATTTTTTCAAAATTTTTGAAAAAATTTTAAAAAATTTTTCAAAATTTTTTGAAAAAATTCGGTTTTTTTAAAAATTTTTGAAAAAATTCTGTTTTTTCAAAAATTTTTGAAAAAGTTTGGAAAATATTTTTCAAAACTTCAAAGACCATTAACTATTTTTTTTTACTTGTGGCATATAGCATTATTACAATAATCAATTTCAACGATTGACGTCATTTAAACGTCAGTTAATGACGTCGTTTAAACGTCCAATAAACGTCATTTGGCTGTAACTTTTTCTCGTCATTTTGACGTCTCTCTTGTAGTTCTTTTGACGTATTTATGTCCTAAAAACTCACGAAATAAATACGTCATAATAAGGACACCATGCTGCCTGGGATGCTGTAAGGTACCATCATTACCTACCAATTGCGATAATTTTCATCAAGATCGGTACAAAATATCAGAATAACATAAAATAAGCAACAAAATTACTCACTTCCGTGTACAATTATCGCAGCAAACAATCACGTGCGACAGTTTTACAGGCTTCCCCTCGAAATGCGACAGGATAAACTCACGCCTGCACTCTCTCATACTCAAATACGTCCTCATTTGATTGGCCAACGTTTCTTTATTAGCCCGATGTGCGGCTGTGGCGTGTTCTCGCAATCGCCTAAAAATTCAAACGATCAGTATCTTTCGCGTCGCCGCGAATTCCGCAACACACACCTGTGAATCTCGAAATCCTTATTAGCATAAAACGCCACACATTTTGCCGGTAAACCATCACGACCGGCCCTGCCCACTTCCTGATAGTAACCCTCGACGCTGTTGGACGCACCATAGTGCACAATGTTCCTAACGTCTGGTTTATCTATCCCCATACCAAACGCTATCGTAGCAGTAATTACATCTATTTTGTCTCTGACAAATTTTTCATGAGTGTCCTTACGGATAGACATCGATAGACCCGCATGATACGGCAAACACTTTATCCCAGATTCTAAGAAAAATAACATAAGCGATAGAAACAGTGACGGCTCGTGAATAAAGCGTCAGGTATAGGGCAGACAAATTTAATCTTGATATTAAGTTTGGTCTCGGAAAATTTTTAAAATTTTCAAGGTCACGCCTTTTCCTGGCACCTCAAAATTTACACAAAATTACAGGGTTGCACAAAAACGATTTTTGGAATTTGACCTTTTGGAAATAATAATATTTATTCACGAATTACTGATGGAATAAACAGATTATATTTTATTAGATTGTTTAATATTTTTTAAAAACCAACATTTCGTTGTTTACATCGCAAAAAACAAAATACGAATATTACGAGTAGGATAAAAAATATTTAAATATGTAAGGTAAGTAGGTACCTACTTGATCAAATCAAATCACGTTCACAAATCAAATCAAATCAAATCAAAAATCACGAAGATCAAATCACGTCAATCGCGACCGACAAGACGAAAAGCCGAAAAATCGAGCGAAAAACTAAATCCGGGTATTGTATCTTGTATCTGCACGATACAACTGTGATTATTAATCATGTGACTTCGTTACACCAATCACCAATGATGGGCATGCCCGTGTATATTATTATTATTATTACATTAAATGGTGTTTAAGTTTATAAATAAAAAATAGTAAAAAAAAAACAATATTCACGGATATTAATTTCAAAAACCAATATAAACATTGAAATTTTTAACTATAATATTTATACAAGACCATTTTACACTTAAAATAATTATTAGTTATAAAACGACACTAATATATTGTTTTTAATTTAAAATGTTTATTGACACCTGTCATTTATGTCAAAACACCGACATTTATTTCGAAATTAATAATATCTCTCCTTACAGAAATTGAAAGCATTTAAGGTTTAATGGAAATTTAATTGAGACGTAATTGACAGTACTACAAAATTTTAAAAAAATTGACAGTTGTCATTTAGCAAAAACGACATATTTTTCTTACGACGAAACTATAATTTATCTGTATTTAAATATAAAAAAACCCCAAAAGTTTTATTTGTCAAAATATGAATTTCTATTGACAGCTTTTATGACAGCTGTCAAGAGTTCAAACTCGTTTTTGACATCATATTCGGATTTAGCTGTAATGAAAAATACTTAATTACGACCATTTTCCGAATTGAGAAATTGAAAAAAAAACTAAAAATTCGATTAAAAATTTCTGACAGCTTAATTGAAAGTTGTCATTTAGCGAGGTTTAGATTACTTATTATAGGTTATAATAAATACTTCGATTAATTGTATTAATGGTGGGCACTGCCCACCCTGCCCACCTCGAGGAGCCGCCACTGGATAGAAAGCTAACGTACGCTAACACCTTACCGGAAAGAATTAAACTGATATCCTCCGTTTCTTTCCTTGTAATACAATAGATAATGGTGGAGCCGGGAAATTTCCATTCGCCCCCCCGTCTCTCCATGACTTTCCGTAGATCTTGGAGAATTCCCGTACCCTTCAGATGTACCGCAAAGTATAAATTAGGCCTGTCGAAACCAGAAAACGATAGCTGGGGATCGCTACAAAAAACCATCTTCACAATCCCAATACAGAAAAGGACACAATTAAGTACCTACCGTAGCTTCAATATTGCGTTGATATCTTTAATCACTGTAGGAGTGGCAGTGGCCGTCACGGCGAGTATCGGCACATCCGGCATCATCTTTTTCAACATCCCTAAATGACGGTACTGCGGACGAAAGTCATGCCCCCAACTACTAAGGCAATGCGCTTCGTCTATGGCTATTAGCGATATTGATAACTCGGAGTGCATATTTTCCAATAGCGCTACAATAATTTCTTTAATACGACTGAATGTCATAATAATCACCGTTACCTTTGCCGTATTCTCCAGTGCAAAATTCAGGAGTTAAATACACCAAACTATACTTCTGATCAAGAATCTCATCGATAGTTTCGTTCTGTTTGGTATTAGCAGTTCCAAGTAAGCAAGCCGCTATGTTAGCAACCTACATAAGCGGGATACACATTATATAAAGTATATGAAACAAATAAAATACCTACTTTCATAGATCGAACTTGGTCTTCCATAAGTGATATTAAAGGAGAAATAACTACAGTTATGCCGCCCGTGAACACTGAAGGAAACTGATAACATAAAGATTTACCATAGCCAGTTGTCATTATGGCACAATTATCCCGCCTGTCGGTGATTATCGAATTGATAATTTTCCATTGTAGCGGCCGAAATTTCTTGTGGCCAAAGCATTTAGATAGTACCTCCAAATGTTCACGCTTCGGTCCATCCTTCTCATCAGCCAATTCCGCTGTTCCTGAGTAATAGACACTTTCGGCTTTCTCCAATTGCTAAATAAAATAATTAACATAAAGTGCGAAATATCTTTGATGGACAACATACATTTAAGAGATCCTGCTCAAAATCTGTTCCATCTAGAAAATCCATTATTTAGCTTTATTTTCTACCATATAGGCACAAAGAAAATAGTATGGGCTGTACCATAGATGCTCAGTATAATCAGTACTGTCTTTTGGATTTCCAGTTAAAACAACAAAGCAGTTACCATCAAGACATTAAATTTAAAACAGCTAAAACCAAAAAAGCCTCACTCTTCACGACTTGACGTTCAAAAACACATGAGTAAGTAATATGAGAAAAAGTATCAAATCAAATCAAAACAACCACCACAACCAGTGTTGCCAACGTATGTTGGTATTATTGGTTAAATTACCCCCAGCACAAATATGGTATGATTGAACGACAAAAAATATGGAATGGTAACTTCTTAAGCACCAACTTATAGAATTTGATTCGCACTAGCAAACAGAACAGGAATAAATTGATCACGTGGGTTTCTGGATTATCATTTATGATTATGCCGTGGTTGAGTATGGTGTCGTCACACGTGTAACAAAAGAGAATATTCTTTGGTTGTCTCGATGTCCAATTTTTTTAGTTTGTCCCATGATCTTGATCTTGGCAAAAATTCGATGTTCGAAATGTTGAGCAGTTTTATTTATTTATGAATATATCTAATACCATTTTTTTTATAAAATATATATAATTGCTAAAATACGATGGTACCAACAATCACCAAATCGTGTGCGGAATCACAACACAATCAACGTGTCGATTTAACCGAATAATTCCTTGAACTACGTGCTGCCATAACCATGTTCTATGGTGATTGACAATCAGCTGTTAATGTTGTGCTTGTGAACGTGAACCTAAACATAACATCGCATTTTTTACAAATTTCGTGTTTTCTAAATATTATATTGTTGTATCATCTCTAAAATGTCACTAACCCCCGAAGTTACTAATTCCTCTAAAAGCAGAATCAGCCCTTGTGGTAGTGGTATAAGTAAAAATCTGTTAACCCCGTGTCGACGAGTAGGGCTATCCAGAAAAATAAAAACTCCACGTAGCACTGTGAAAATGGGGTCAGAAGATTTAAGCAGTAGTATAAAGGATTGTGCATTCTTTGATACAACTCCGGTGAATCATAGAAAGTCGTTAAATAATAGGAAAAGTAAGAGATTGCCTTCTCATGAAACAACTCCAACTACTGTGGAGTTCGAGTCAGAAAAGGAATCAAGGGTGAAATCGAAAAAACAGCTCGAGTATGATGAAAATTTCGAGGCGAATAATACTCAAAAAGATTTATTTCAGTCCATTGCTTCAGAAAATTTATTTAATTCACAAAAAGATGCAGATATTGGAAGAAGTGATAGTCAAGTAAATATTATAGTAGGCGAAGATGATTTTAACAGTGATACAAAAGAAAATCGAAACAATATCAAAATGTGTTTGAAAAGATCAATTAGGAGGTTATCATCAGATGATTTATTAATATCCAATAATCAAATAGATGACTCTGAAGATGAATTTAAAATTAATTCTACCAAGTCTAAAAGTAAACAGCGAAAGAAAGATAACAAATTTAAAAGGATCAAGAGGACATTATCAAAAAAAATATCAGTTTCTTCTATGTCTGATGAGGAATTTTTAGATGATAAACCGAAAAGACATACGGAAGTGAGAGAATGTAAAATTAATATACATAGGTTAAGTGAAGAGGAAATATGCCTAAGTGAGTATAAAGCAAATATTAGCAAAAAAAACCACATTAATACAGCTGTGATAGATGACGACGAAGACGCATTCACTTCAACACCTGAACAAGAGAAAAATGACAAAAAGAAACTCGTGCAACAGATAAAACTGTTGGAAACTCAACTTAATAAAAAAAGGCAACATCTCGCAAATTTAAAGCAAGCCTTGGTATATAGGAATAAGCATAATGTCGATGAACTACAATTAATGACCTCAAAGTGGATGAAAGGTTGCGCCGATGGCTTAAATGGTTTATTGAACCAGCTGCAAGCGCATGGTCCGATGAATATCACTACTCTTCTCAATAATTTACAGATTCCCAGTGAAGTTGTAGCTAAATTACCTCTCAAATTTGATAGTTAGTAGCTAAAAATTGTGTATATATATTACTTGTTATATTTTAGAAATAAATTTTAAGCAAAAAAATTAATAAATCTTTTAATTAATAGGTACTGTAATATTTTATTGCATAAAGTTCAGCGACGTATTTGCCCAAATTTATCTATTGAAATTACACGACTATACTTCATATAATTAATTAATTAATTATTATACACATTTGCATAATATGCAGGGGCCGCTTTTGAGATATTTTGGCGTTCTGGGCAAAGCAAGAGCTTGCCGCCTCCAATAAACCCTTTTTTACCTTTAAAAATTCACCCCCTCTTCCCGACCTCAGGTCGCCCATAAATTATTTTTCCTTTCATTTTTGTAATATTCTCTTCCTTTTCCCATGGGTTTCATCCTGCTATTATTTTTTTTGGTTTCAAAAATTGTCGACCCTGGTCTATAGTTACTTCGCTTGTACCAGGTAAGTAAGTCTCTTAAGATTGACACCCCCCTTATCTCACTTATCCTTTGCCGATTTAACTCGTTCAAAAAAGGAGTAGACACGGTTTTTGATGAATTTTTATAATCTGAGAACAGATTATAAAAATCTCGTAAAATATACAGGGTGGAAAATAAAACATAATTTTTTTAAATGGAACACCGTATATTTTTAGACCAAAATAATGTCCTTAATTTTCTGAATCCAAAAATGTGTAATTGTTATATAATCACTCCACCTGTTCGTGAGATATTACTAAAAACTTATCACATTACGGGTGTCAATTATAAAAGAAAAAACATATCAAGATACTTCTGGAAACAATGCATATTTGCATTGTTTATTTGTTGACAGCTGTCATCCAGTTTTTTGTGAGATAGTAATTCACTCTCTTAGATATTAGCGTAAAAAATATGTAGTGTTCGTAAAGAAGCAAGTTATTTTGAAGATGGTACATTCATTGGAAGAGCGAAAAGAGTTACTTGAAATTTATATTCAGTGCAACAAGAATAAGTCTCTTGCTCGGAGGGAGTATGTTAGATTATTTCGAGAAAGGCTACCTCCTTCCAAAAATAGTTTTAAAAACATTTATGCAAAGTTTAGGAATACCGAATCTCTGAGAGACAAGAAAAGGGAAAGGCGAAGAACAAAAACAGGAGAAGACACAGAACTCAAAGCGTTATTATATTTTGCTTAAAATCCATCCAAATCATCCTATGCCGCAGCAATAGAATTGCATATATCACCAAGAAGTGTGATAAAAATATTACATCGCCATAACTTGAAACCATATAGTATTTTGCCCGTTCAATATTTAGACGACAACAACCTTCAAGACAGGTTAAGGATACCAAACTGTAAACGTGTGGTGTGGCATCCACAAGGATGCTATTGTAGGTCCTGTATTTATAAATGGGCCCTTAAATGCACAATGTTATGTGGATATTCTTCAATATCCAGTTGAAAATTATTTAGATAATATTAAATTAGTAACAGATCTGTTATTTGGCAGCAGGATGGAGCACCACCACACTCTGCAAGGAACGTCACCGAATACCTAAACAGAAAATATCCTATTTGGATAGGAACACACGGTGTTATACATTGGCCCCCTAAAAGTCCTTACTTAACACCTATGGATTTTTTCTCTGGGGTACGATGAAACAAGATATATACAAAACTGGGGTTTTTAATAATATGAATGAGTTAAAAGAATGCATACGTGTAAAAATTGAGGAATTAAACCAAAATGGTGATATATTTCAAAGGGTGAGAAGCAATTTTATAAAGCGATGCCAAATGTGTATTCAGAATGGTGATGGTTACGTGGAAAATATTTAATTACGTTACGTGTAAATAAATAAAATTGTGTTACCGTATTAATATTGACATTTATTTGTTTTTATTAGGCTTATGTTGTTTATTGTTATTACTCGTTACTGTTATTGTCACCTATATATTATTTATTTATTATCTCAATAAATGGCATTGTTTCCAGAGGTATCTTGATATGTTTTTTGTTTTATAATTGACATCCGTAATGTGATAAGTTTTTAGTAATATCTCACCAACAGGTGGAGTGATTATTTAACAATTAGATATTTTTTTATTCAGAAAATTAAGGACATTATTTTGGTATACAAATATACGGGGTGTTCCATTTAAAAAAATCATGTTCTATTTTCCATCCTGTATATCTTAAGAGATTTTTAATATCCGTGCTCAGATTATAAAAATTCATAAAAAACCGCGTCCACTCCTTTTTTGAATGAGTTAAATCGGTAAAGGATAAGTGAGATAAAAGGGGGGTGTCAATCTTAAGAGACATACCCTGTATTTATCATGATACATACATTATCGGAATAATGATCAATTAATTTGTTTTTAGAAGGTGCATTTTATTTATTTTTACACAATATTATGGTCAATTTTTTTTTGTGATGATGAGATTGACGATTTGTTTGCCGCTCACTTTGCCCACTGTGTTACCTGATAACACATACCAGGTATTTACTATTTATTATAGTATTATAGTATAGTATATATTTAGTATAGTATATATATTGTATTACAATCCTAATTATAAAAGTATAAAAATCACATATTTAATAATATAACATCACTCTATACACAATCAATAGAAAAATATACTAATTCCCAGATTTTTGTAATAATTTCAGAACCGCTTAATTTCATCATCCTCATAATAGATCCCCGGGTGAAGATACAACTTCTTAAAACCGATATTGTGATGCTCCGAAGTCTGCATAGTGTGTATTTCCGACATTCTCTTTCTCAAACCTTCGTCAACTAATTGGAACAAGTCTTGTAATGAATGATTGTGAGAATAATGCATGAACTTCTCGCAAATCAGTTCTATATACCACGATCCTCGATACGGGTCCCGATGAGCCTTGAAACCTATAGAAACACATTCTGTTTGGCAATACAAATTTTTATTTTTTAACATACCATATACGGTAGCGTAACCGATCAAGATGTCTTCCTGCGTCCGAATGACGCTTAGAAAGCTCGTAGCGGGTGTGGCAGTCATCGGAGTAGTAGAAGGTCGTAAGAAAGAGTCCGTTTCCGTGTGCCTGATAGTATGGTCGAGAAATGGCCCTCTGAAACAGTTCTCTGATATTTTCCGTGAGCAAAAACCTAGGAGAAAATTACCTGCACACTTGAAAGATTATTATTTTCGGTTTCCCTCTGAATCCCGTACATTTTTCGTTTGTGAATTTATTCTGTATATCGGAGTCATTCACAAACTTCCCGTCGATGCCATATATAATAGTTTTGTTGTTATCCGACTGGCCATGCCCCATCATTATAACAAAACAAATATCAAACTCGCTATTATCCGAATCGACGGCGAACTTTGTTACCTCAACGTTAATTTCCTAAAATAAAGAGTGCCCCTACTATTTATATACGCACTATAATATTACCTACCTCTGCGGTTTTGTTGTCGTGCTGGTGGATCTCCCATCCACCCATCTGCGTGAACAGTTCTTGCAAGTTTTTGTTATCCACTATGGCACCGTTTCTATATTCATGATTGTCGAGATACTTGTAATTATTAACGATCAATACCTTGCCTCTCTTCTTTGATCGGCTACTATAAAAGGCCAACGTTCCGTTATGAGATAGCGTATCATAAAACACCTCAGAATTTACAACATTAATGTTTAAACGGTCTTCGTTTGGGTTTATGTGGATTGGCAAAGTTTCTACAGAAGCGGTATCTGGAGTGTCTCCCAGGTTTGGCGGAGAAGTGAAACATTTAATTCCTGAATACCATTTCACATTATTATTACCCTTTTAATAATAATTGTTAATTCGCGTACTTACCTGTGACTTCCGGCAATAAAATTTTGGCTATCTTATGTTGGTTAGTTTCCCTCAAGCATTCCACGAATATATTAAAGGCTCTTTGTTCTTTCTTCTGGATATTGAAGAATAGCACCCTTTTGTTGTGCCTCGCATCTGATGTCTTAAAATATTTAAGAAAGATTAACCATAATTAACAAATATATTTTTAACAAATTCTATTAACTCACTGAATATATCTCCCTTATTTCTCTCTCAGAAAATACGCATTTTGCGATGAGCAAGTCTTTCAAAACAATTTCATTACATTCTTTCATAAGGATTACAAAATTTTTTATAATAATATCTTTGCTTTCTTGTAGCATTTTTATAAAAATGAGATACGAAACGATAGAGAGATAATGGGTAGAAAAACCAAGTAGGTATTGAGAATTGAGATACTGCAATAAGCTCTTTCTTCTGTGCCGCAAGTACCAAGCAAGTCTAATTCACAAAGATACAATAATTCACCACAGACAACTCACAATGTACTGAATTTTTAGGTTAACGTGCTGAAATGTCAATTTTCAAATTGTTACAGTAAACCAAGAACCGTAAAGAGAAGGATAGCTTATTCCCATAAGACCCTGTGTCAGCCTTGTAAACGAATCGAGGCGTGTGTGACGCGACCAACTGACCATAAACCGTTCATTAGCTGTCAAATAGTTCAAACTGTGCAAATAGTATTCGTTGTGATTTTGTGTGTTGTGTATGTTAATTTTTATTGATATTTCGTAAGGAGTTCAGAATAGATACATTGCAAGTGATTGTAAGTTTTCTCGTAAATAATTACGGATATAAATATTACTATTCCTAAATTTTTCTGGTGGCTGTAGCTATACATGCATCATGCCTAGAAGAAGGTGTACAGTATATGGTTGTAATAATAGCAGAGTGGTGACAAAAGTCACGAATGAAGAGCCGTTCATTTCCGAAAGGAAAAGACTTTGTTTCAAAAACTATTCTGGGGCAATGGATAGTATGTTGTAAACGCGAAGACAAATTTAATCCAACTACAGGGGCCATTTGTTCAGATTATTTTACTAAAAATGATTATAAAAGGGACTTACAAAATGAGCTTTTAGGTAGGTACCTAATATTATACCCTCGATTATACATTAGTAAAAAAATTGGGGTAGCGTGAAACGGAGCGAAATGAAAACTCTGAGATTTCGCCCTGTTTCACTGTACTTACATTAATTTACAAATATTATGTAATAGTTAGTAACATGAATATAATTTGCAGGGTTGCCTTTAAATAAAATTTTAAAGAAATAACTGCAGTTCCGACATTATATTTGCCAGGAAAGGCACCAAATATGGGTGTCGGGTTAGCAAGACAGGAGCGACGAGATAAAAGAAATAGAAATTTTTAAAAAATTATTACAGATACCTAAATCATATTAAAACCGATATAAAAACAAAATTATTTTATTTCAAACATATTACTCACATAGTGGCAAATTATATAACGATAACATGTATCTTCTTTTACTTATTAAAAACACAAATGATTGAAAACACCCATTATTTCTAAGTGAAAAGAATTTTATTCCGAGTAATCTCAAACGCGTGAATTTTTATAGTTTTGTATATATACATTTATTTTATATGGACTGCAACAATTTTTAATAATAAAGTATAATATTCCTACACACTCGATACGCAGTACCCAAAACCAAGTTTGCTTGTAAAATTATACGTAAAAACTATAAATATTGAACCCCCTGGCACCTTCTCCATATAAAGATTTAAATTCTGGTCAGATAACTACGTCATCAACTGGCTACGCTTAGCCACGCCCACGGCTAATAAAACAGCGTCTCTGAACTATCATCCCTCCCTGTCCATAATCGTTGACAGTAAACTGAGTAAACCATAAACCATGCACAAAACGCACACATACATAAAAAAATGCAATTTAAAAGTGGGTCATAACCACGGTCGCCAACTACGACTACGAAACGAAATAAAAATTACTACACAATGTTTTATTTGTTGTTATTTAATTTAAATGATCATAAAAAACAATACCAGCGTATACACAATACCCTTTTTTTTGTGAAATATTAATATGATGTTTTCATATTACATCATTCATTTGTATAGATATTTTATTGATATTGGAGAGCAAAAAGATGATTATTTGTTTTTATGTTACGGAAATAACAAACGTTGAACATTGACGTAAATAGTGATGAATGATGTAATAGCGCTATGACAACATTTTTAGAATGAGGAAATTTTTGTGGTGATAATAGATTTTAAAAGGATAATTATTGGGAATAATAATACTGGAAATTAATCAATAATATGGTCGGCATGCGTGCGCACGTGTGGGGTGCATTGTTGCTCCAATTAAATACCGAATTGACACAAAAGTTGTATAAATAATTATAAAAGTAGAATCATTAATGTCAACCTAAAATAATGTGTATATGTTCTAACAAACCTGTTTATATCCTTTTACACGATGTGTACAACTTGAGATTTAGATACAAATCTGATATAAAAAGTAGTTTTTATTAACCTAGCCCGAATCGCAAATAGCCATGGGTTCAACAACAATACCTGCCTTACTAGTCACAGCTAATGTCGGTTCAATATTTGAGGATGTAAGTGAAAAATTTTGTGCAATAAAAAATGTGTGTACGGTGTTTTGTTTGTAGCCGACTGAAATGTTGAAAATTTGGACCGAAGAGTTCCTGTCAACGGTGACGAAGCTCGATCCAAAATTCATTGCTTTGCACTGTCAAGAAGTCGGCGGAAAGAATTACGAGCTTAGCATGAAGCATGTGGAGCATTTTGTCAAGTTACTTATGTCAAGTAACGAATTGCGTTTGTTTGATAGAATCAGGGTATTCCTTGACGAGGACTACAGTTCGGCTGAGAATTTTACAGTACGTCTCATGTGGCTGTTTATTTTGCCTAAACATATTTTTTGCAGGCCTTGGGGAACTTATATTTCGTGCACAAATCTTTAGAAAATATCTTGATATGGGATTTCAGGGACTTGAAATTTCAACCGGTACAAGGGAAGGAAATATATTCCGGTAATATTGAATCGGTTGTAACTAAAGAGAAAGCAAAGTTTCCTCAAGATTTCTTTCCGGAGGTTTGTATTTGCATGATTGTTTTAGTAACGTTACCGCACTAGTCAATTTTAGTGTAAATGGTCCAGGAAAGGCTTCATGCGTACAAGATGGTCCCTAAACGGAACGGTCATAGATTTGGTGAATATTCATCTGTTTCATGATGCTTCAAACTTCGTTGCCATGGAATCGTCTCCATCCGTTTATTGCAAAAATAGGCGTCGAGCTTTGGAGCATACCTTACAGAGATTTCATAATGATACGTATGCAAAAGCCCCATACTTTCTATTCGGGGATTTTAATTTTCGAACGGACACCGACGGTGTCATTAAAGTAAGGGTTAAAGTAAGGGTTGGGTGTTTGCTAAAGGCAAATTAAACGTTAATTTTTTAGAAACTTACCGACGGGCTAAACACGACAAGGGTGCAGAACAACAAAAATAACGATCACACTAAGCTGCAGTATATCAACAAGGACAGCAAGTTGGTTTTAACTGTGGGGAAAAAGGAATTCAATCATTCCGACCATCAGACTGTGTTTCTGAACCCCACTTCGGAATGGGTGAGTGTCTTGACTTTTACAGGTAGCAGGTTTTACTTTTATAAGTGACGGTACTTATAAAAGTATTGCTTTAAAAATTGTTATTGTAAATTTAGCAAATGTCTTTATTGATTCAGCCTATTATAGTATACACGTGTAATTTTAATGTATGAACGGGAGAATATTCTTTATCTTGTTCACTTCCTCTAACCTTTTAGATAAGGGTTGAATGTTATTTTCGCACTGTTCGCTATAAGTACACGAAATTTTAATTAGGCATATAATTATTCCAATCTATTAATGTCCTAATTATATTTAGATAATAATTTGTGCTATCTGCATTACAATTTTTTCGATTATTTGCTATATATGAAATATGATATCCTATATTTGTAATATCAATTTTTTTATAATTGATTTAATTTAAAGTACTGCCATCCAAAGGAAAAAGGCGAGCAAGCAACAACTGCGGTGTCGAAATAGTGTGGAGTGACTCATACATAATTTCACAGCAACATCACAATTGAACGGTCTGCCTATTTGCGATGGATCACAGAATTTCTTAGTGTACAAATTTAGGTACACTCTATACAAATGGTGGGTCTATCGCCCTCATTGGTGAGTTTCAGGCGGTTCTAAATTAAATGAAATTTCATTGGTCAGAGGGAGACGCGGGATTATATTGACGCGTGCGCTGTTTCATGCATGTTTTGGCGCGACAGTGGCATTTCTTTATGTGTTATTCACGGTTGAATCGCGATATAAATTAATTATAATATTGTGTTGTCTTAATATTAATTATAATTATAATATTGTGTATACGTATATTGTGTAATATTGTGTCATACGGGAGTGTTTAGTGTTTTTATGCGATGGAAGCGACGAATGCGAGTAGTAGCGGTTCTAAAACCAATAATTCCAATCGTAAACGACCGAATTTGACAGGAGGAGAACTGCAAATCAGCAAAAATGTATACGAAGGAATATTGGAACGGTATTCTGGAATCACTAAAACTGGGGCAGTTGATATATGCGCTTCGTTGACTAAAAGTCTGTGTGAATAGTGTGTTTCGTGCACGTAGAGATGAGGAACCCATTGCAAAAAAGAAGAAAACGGAAACTAGTGGCAGAAAGAAAATTGAAGTCGACGAAGATGTCAGATACGCAATTCGCCGGATTATCGCATGGTTTCTTTTTTAAGAATGAGATTCCGACACTGAAGAAAATTTTACGTGCTATTTCTGAAGATCAATCTTTACCCAAGTTATCTCGAAAAGTTCTTCTGAGAACCATGCACGAGATGAATTTTCGTCATATAAAACGAAATCGGAAAAGTCTTCTTATCGAGAAAAACGAAATTGTTTTATGGCGAAGAAAATATTTGGAAAACATGCGAGATTTTCGGATGTCGGAGAGAAATATTTATTATTTAGACGAGACTTGGGTAAACGAAGGGCATACCGTTTGAAAAGTATGGCAGGACTGCAATATTAGTAATAGAAGACAGGCATGGAAACATAGGACAGGCGATAGCAGTGATAGTGATAGTGAGAGTGACAGTGAATAATGTGGAATAGTACGATAACCTGATTCTTATAGTGATAGTTATATAGTGATATATAGTGATGTATAGTGATATATAGTGATTGATAGTGATATATATATAGTGATGTATAGTGATTTATAGTGATATATAGTGATGTATAGTGATAAAACAGTTAATGCTGGGTAAGCATTAACTGTTTTAATCTCGGTTTTAATTAACTACAAATCGCCCTGAATTATAAAAAATTTTTAAACTAAATATTACTAATTTAGTTTACTTATAATTACTGCAAGTAATACTATATTAGTGTTATATGAATAATACTAAAAAGTTATTAGTTTATGAATGAACTTGATAAAGAAAACTTATAGAGTATACATATCACACATTTCTAGAACCATCTTAGAACAGTATTTTTCGTAAGATAATAAAAAAAACCATCACAAGTATACTTAAAAACAATGTTAATAACTTGGATATTTTATTTAATTTTTTTTATTCTGCCCCCTCTAAAATAATACGCCTATGGAATTTTGCTCCCTTCGCCCCTCATCTCCTTGAGGGGAGTTATAGTTATTTCGACACCGCAGTTATAGTTATGAGAAAACAGACAAAAACAATTTTATTCTGTCTCGCATTAAGCTCCTTAAACAAATTTCTTTGGAAGGAAGAGAAAATTAATTTTCTTTATTTAGATTTAAGTTAACATGGTTAATCAATATTTTGTGAAAAATATTTAGGTTGATTCGGTTTTGCTTCATGTTCATTATTCTTAATTGAAATAGGACCATAGTTGAATTAAATTAGTTACATCGGTTGTTTCATCTAGAAACAATAGCAACTAAATCAGCGTGCTAATTCCAAATTAAATTTTGTTTAAAATAGTAGGGACATAGACCAATTTAGATCATTACAGTAAGTTTTATTAAACAAATGCCAGATTTGACAGTTAAAAGAAACATAAAGTTTCATCAACAGTCTTTTTGTTTCTATTATTGTGAACCATTCCAGGCTGACTGTATATTTAACTAAAATCATGGCATATCATATTAGTTATATCCATGACACGTTCGTTTATGACATCCTTGTCAAACATTGTCGGGACAACGAACAAAAATATCTCTATCGAATGGTTATACGGGATATAGAAATAAAATAGGTAAAAGAACTTTTAACTTAAACGGTTTTATTTTAAATCACGAGTTGTACTTAAAACTACACAATAATTAGGACACAAACCTGAAAACAATTTCTAGAAAATATAGGATCTTTTAAATGCAATAAAACTCTTGCCCCAACGTATTTTGGTAATTAAAAAAATAACACAAAATGAAGCACAGAAATTAGAGAACAAGAACCCAAGCAGAATGGTGACGTCATTATTACGTTCTTTTAAGGTGATTTTAGGTCTAAGACGTCAAGTGACCAATATGAGGCCGAACATATGAAGTCATTTCTATGCCGTCTTTAAAACGTCACTTTTTTCTCGTCATTCAGACGTACTTTTTTAATCTAACGTTACTAATCCTTAGGACGTCATGAATTTGACGTCATATTATCGACGATCATTTTTCCTCCCTTTCGTTATACTTATTTCTTATTTGTCTACAATAATTAATGTTATGTTAAGTTTGAGACATTTCAAAATTTAAAACATAAAGGGCACCACAGCCAAATTTTTTTGAATTTTTTCAAAAAATTTTGTAAAATTTTTTAGAATTTTCAAAAAAAAAATTGCTTCAGGGTCTTTTTTCCAGGATATAAAATTCTATTCTAATTCTGTAGTTAAAAGAACGACAAGAGAGACGTTGAAATGACGAGAAAGTCGGCCAAATTTTTTGTTTTTCAAAAAATTTTGAAAACAATTTTAGAATTTTTCCAAAAAACTACAAAAAATTTTGAAAAAATTTTTTGAAAAAATTCTACAAATTTTTTCAAATTTTTTTGAGATTTAAAAAAAATTTTTCAAAAAATTCTAAAAATTTTTTCAAAATTTTTTGGAAAAATTCAAAAAATTTGGCTGTGACTTTTTCTCGTCATTTTGACGTCTCTCTTGTAGTTCTTTTAACTACAGAATTAGAATAGAATTTTATATCCTGGAAACAAGACCCAAAAGCAATTTTTTTTTAAATTTTTTCAAAATTTTTTGGAAAAATTCTAAAAAATTTTTCAAAATTTTTTGAAAAAATTCAAAACTTCAAGGACCATTAACTATTTTTTTTACGTGTGGCGTATAGCATTATTACAATAAGGTAATAGCATATAGCATTATTACAATAATCAGTTAATGACGTCATTTAAACGTCAGTTAATGACGTCGTTTAAACGTCCAATAAACGTCATTTGGCTGTGACTTTTTCTCGTCATTTTGACGTCTCTCTTGTAGTTCTTTTAACGTATTTATGTCCTAAAAACTGACGAAATAAATACGTCGTAATAACGACACCATTTGTCATAATAACGACACATGCTGCCTGGGAACTTGGACCTTAAAATATAAACATATATGATAAGGTAAGCTACAATTTACACCGTAATTTTATTTTAAGAAGTGCGTTTGTTCCTTTTTGACTTAATAGGTGTAGCATATTACAAAAAATACGTGCACAAGTAAGAGATATACAGTATAAACAACATAAACTCAAGCCACAAGTACACACGTCAAAACTGGGGCAATATGGCCGCCTATTTCTCCCTACTTCTATATCTATGGTTAAAACAAAAACCAACCAAATTAACCAACAGAAAATGTTCTAAAATGAGTTAAATGACTTGCTTCATGCAGTCATTATCCCTTCTTTAATTTATTGATTCAATTTTTTTTCCAAAATTAAACGGTGTAAAATTTAATTTCACTATCTTGACAGCATTTTTTTGCGCATGTGCGGGGATCATAACGTCTTGCAGGACGAGATTCGGATCGTATATCACTATCTTACCGACTGCTATTACGAAAATAGAAAACGTTGAATTTTCAGCTGAAATCCTTCGATAAGGAGCTCGAGGCGTTTGCGGACACCCTCACCGAATACCCCGTGACGTTCCCGCCATCATACCCGTTCGAGGAGAAGATCTCCAAGGGCGACAGTTACATGCAGACGCGTTGCCCGGCCTGGTGCGACAGGGTGCTGTTAAGCCAGTGCGCCAAGCAGCTGGTAAGGGAGGAATCCAAGTTGGAGTACGGACTGATTGGTATCAATACCTGTATGGGCGACCACAAGGTAAGCGAGTCTCTGCGTCTGTCCTGTATGACACTCTTTTTCTCTTAATTTTATGCAGCCAGTTTTTCTGGACTTTCACTTGTTGGGTACCGACGACTAAGGTATTTGTTTGTGTTCTTTGGTCCCCTGTAGTTAGATTATTAGATAGGGGTACATTCCGTAGGTAGAATGATTATGTAGCTTGACCCTACTGAATATTTTACTCTTTTACAGCACAAAAACTCTTTTTTAAGAGTGACGGCTATGATGGCTCTCTATTTTTCAAACGTTCGGTTGACTCGTTTCTCGTACTTATAATAATCAATTTCTGAGAACCTGTGCCTACATCAATATCTACATATTGAGTTTTCAGTCCTATTTCAAAATTAGAAAAAAATCATGTATGAAAAATGTTATTTTGTGTAACCTCTTTATTTTGCCGGAACTCGCTTTCACTTGGTACCTACACAATATCATTTATTTCCTAACTGGTTAGAGTATTCTTTCCGATCGACCTTTTTCTTTTTGAGAAAAATAATAATAATGCCCCGTTCTCCAAGGTCGCGGGAATTTTAACGAACGTAAAGGTAATTACAAAGTGAAATTTAATTATATCAAAAAAAAAAAAAAATGGAAAAAAAATGAATGTTGGGCACCACCAACGAGATTGAACAGGTCGCTGGTCCTGACTAGCTGTAGCGGAGAGATATGGTCGTGAATTCGAAGGCCGTTGCGATACAAATAAGTTCGATTTGTGGAATAACACTATTCTTACCTACGCCGCGCCGGCTTTTACTGCATAAACACTAAGGCAGGCTGCTTACGTTCACTAAAATATCAAATAATAATCCGCCGGCTAAGCGGATTAAGGGCAAATAAAAACGAGGATTTTTGTTTAAATTACGGAGAAAACAAAACGACAATCCGTCTTAAGTTTACAACGCGAAATAATCTAAGGAATTATTATAAGTAGGTATCACTGCAAGCAGGAAATGCAAGGCAAAACGCGAATTGAAACGAAGGCGTAATAAACGAAATAGACAAACACAAGTGCGACGAAATTAATTAATCAGCAAGTTTCTAACGTTAAGTTCCAGAGGAGAACAATATTAATAATAAAAGCACGATTCAAAAAAGGCGATTGAGTGACAGTGACATCGAAATATGCGCGGGAATCCCTGATTTTTCAGGTAGCCGCGGTTCCGCTTTTTGTTGGTCGGCGTCACACGTAAATATATCGAAAATCGTATTACCCATGCATTTCGCTGTGCAAAAAAGTTTACGTTCGATATAAGAATAACACACCCAAAATTTCAGCCCCCCAGATGAACTCAATCCCGTGCCGACGGGGGTGTAAAATTTGGCGAAATAGATTATTTTAAAAATCATACTGAAATATTTTCAAATCTGCTCTGAAATAATTTCTTATAAACACAAATGACCGGTTTTTGGTATGAAAATAAGGTAAGAAATATCAACCCCTATGATAAATACCTACCCTTATCATCAGGGGTTTAAGAGAAAGAAAAATATATTTTTTTATGTATTATTTACTGTTAACAATTATTAAAACATTTGGTAAGGCGGGGATTTTATATGTATATTTTTACCGCCTAACAGAGGTCCGTAAAAGCACACATATCACTAGGACAAATCGCATCATCGCATATTATTATATATCAACGTATTCACAATGGTTCCCGCTATCGAGTGCGATAATTTTCAATCTCTTAAGATTGTCTCTTAAGATTGACACCCCCCTTATCTCACTTATCCTTTGCCGATTTAACTCATTCAAAAAAGGAGTGGACGCGGTTTTTGATGGATTTTTATAATCTGAGCACGGATATTAAAAAATCTCGTAAGATATACAGGGTGGAAAATAAAACATGATTTTTTTAAATGGAACACCCCGTATATTTCCACGTAACCACCACCATTCTGAATACACATTTGGCATCGCTTTATAAAATTGCTTCTCACCCTTTGAAATATATCACCATTTTGGTTTAATTCCCAATTTTTACACGTATGCATTCTTTTAACTCATTCATATTATTAAAAATCCCAGTTTCGTATATATCTTGTTTTATCGTACCCCAGAGAAAAAAATCCATAGGTGTTAAGTCCGGACTTTTAGCGGGTCAATGTATAATACCGTGCCTTCCTATCCAAATAGGATATTTTCTGTTTAGGTATTCGGTGACGTTCCTTGCAAAGTGTCGTGGTGCTCCATCCTGCTGCCAAATAACAGATCTGTTGTCCGCTAAATTAATATTATCTAAATAATTTTCAACTGGATGTTGAAGAATATCCACATAACGTTGTGCATTTAAGGGCCCATTTATAAATACACCTACAATAGCATCCTTGTGGATGCCACACCACACGTTTACAGTTTGCTATCCTTATTTTTTTATTTTTTTTTACAATATGTGAATTTTCCGCTGCCTAGTAATGTGCATTTTTTCTGTTAAAAATTCCCGCAGTAGAAAAACTGCTTTCGTCAGTCCAAAAGACAAGACTTAGAAACTCATCATCTTCCTCTATTCTATCAAGTATGTCTCTGCAGAAGGTTAACCTATCTTGAAGGTTGTTGTCGTCTAAATATTGAACGGGCAAAATACTATATGGTTTAAAATTATGGCGATGTAATATTTTTATCACATTTCTTTGTGATATATACAATTCTATTGCTGCGGCATAGGATGATTTGGATGGATTTTCAGCAAAATATAATTTGAGCGTTGAGTTCTGTGTCTTCTCCTGTTTTTGTTCTTCGCCTTTCCCTTTTCTTGTCTCTCAGAGATTCGGTATTCCTAAACTTTGCATAAATGTTTTTAAAACTTTTTTTTGGAAGGAGGTAGCCTTTCTCGAAATAACCTAACATACTCCCTCCGAGCAAGAGACTTATTCTTGTTGCGCTGAATATAAATTTCAAGTAACTCTTTTCGCTCTTCCAATGAATGTACCATTTTCAAAATAACTTGCTTCTTTACGAACACTACGTATTTTTTACGCTAATATCTAAGAGAGTGAACTACTATCTCACAAAAAAACTGGATGACATCTGTCAACAAATAAACAATGCAAATATGCATTGTTTCCAGAGGTATCTTGATGTTCTTATTTTATAATTGACACCCGTAATGTGATAAGTTTTTAGTAATATCTCACGAACAGGTATAGTGATTATATAACAATTACACATTTTTGGATTCAGAAAATTAAGGACATTATTTTGGTCTAAAAATATACGGGGTGTTCCATTTAAAAAAATCATGTTTTATTTTCCACCCTGTGTATTTTACGAGATTTTTAATATCTGTTCCCAGATTATAAAAATTCATCAAAAACCGTGTCTACTCCTTTTTTGAATGAGTTAAATCGACAAAGGATAAGTGAGATAAGGGAGTTGTCAATCTTAAGAGACTTACCCGGTACAAAGTGAATCAGCCAAGTATTTCATGTAATGTACAGTGTACAAGGGTTCCCAATAACCCTGGAAAAGTCATGGATTTGCAAAACTTACTTTAATATAAAAGGACAACAAATTGGAAAATCCTGGAATTTCTAAATTTTCATTTCTCTGATTTTCTGGTAATATAATTAAAATTGGCGCCAAATCTGATATGGTAAAGTAGGTCTATCTTGATAACGCTCATCATCAGCTGACTGCATACCTAGATTCAGGGTACATTCACTGTTCCAAAATTGTTACAGTTGCTGACCTTTCTGTTGATTGGCGTAAAATTGTCAATGCCCAATGAATTCGCTAGGAGTATTTCTCGAGCCAACAAGTTCCCAACAGGGTGTGCACCATAGACTTATTTATAAGTCTATGGTGCGCACAATCTCGTATTTGTAAATCGATGATTTCTGTGCCGGTAGATGCGGGAGAAATGTCGTGCAAAACGTATTTAAAGACGAATGGCAAGATACAAAATTATATCCCGAATGGGCTTTGTTAATTGCTTCAGTTTTTGGGGACCATGAACCGTTTTTTGTGTAAAATATGCAAATAGAAAGTTTTTTGCCACTTTTAAGTTTTTAAATTTAAGTTTTAAATTTTGCCGCTTTTAAGAGTTTAGACATATTCGAAATGTTTCAGTATTTGTACGATATTCTCTAGAATGGACCTATATGTAAGAAATTTTGTATTGAAGGTCAGGAAAACCTTTATTTTGGTTTTAAAGTCAGTGAATACAAATTTTTGAAAGCGCTGGGAACCCAGTGTACCTACATGTAATGTAAATTAATGTAAAATCACCCATATCTCGATTTCTACTGATTTTCAACCATCCATTACTTGAGAATCAAACGGAATTCACAGTAGAAACTACATAGGTACATCTAACTTGACCTATGTGGCCAATAAAACAGGCGATACATTAACTCCCATATTAATGATACCTAATAAAACAGAACCGTATGTAGTGTCGTTTTTTTTTTACATTAACTAAAACAGTAAAAAACATGAAATCTTTTAAAAATGTTTGATGAATTAATTCTAGGAAGATTTTGAATGAATGTGACTGATAACGATGTTGATTTGCAGCCAGTGTATCTAAGAGTGGATTTGAGAGGAAATGCAGGTACTATTGTATGTTGTGATCATGCACCCTATGCTTGCTTGCCTGACAAGTGCCAGTGTTGCCATTTGTTTGCCTCCATAACAATAAACGTAGTCGACATGTGCGACTATATAAACACGAGAAACAGTTACACCAGCACCCCCATAGACTCGCAACTGTTGCAAGAACCCATAACGAAGGACATGCTCCTGCACGAACCCTACACCCCCGAGAGCGCGGACTCGCACTCGCCCGCCACCGACAAAGACGAGGACCCCGACGCGAGGAATCTCAGGCGTAACTCGGTATCGCCCATCCAGCTCAAGAACCGGCTGCTCGAGTTGCATAAGTCTCCTAAATTGATGAAGAGGTCCGCATCGGAGAATGTAGAGTTGACTAGGTCGCACGATAACTTTTTCCGCGTCAGGGCCATGTCGGAGGTGCCGAAGACGGCCAGGGCTAGACTGATCTCGTCTGCCAGCGGCGGTTCGTTGCAGAGACTACAGAGCCATCACAGTTCATCGGACGAGGATTGGTTCGAGTTTGAGAACGAGTCGCCGGCAAACAGTTTGGAAAAGACGGACTATTCCGAGGGGCTATCCCAAGAAACGAAGGAGGTGACTATAATAAAAGACGACGGAGAAAAGCGGACTAGGAAACGTTGCAAATTAAAATTCAAAACTCACCAGAGACTCAGATGTTGTGCTATAGTGTGATGCGTAGTTTTTTTTCTTTGCGACTGCCGTAGTATTTTTTTGCCTGTAGCGTAGCTGTGTGGAATGAAACGGTGCTTAATGATAGAAAATACCCATCTATCGAGAATATTTTATAGTACGTATGGGTTATCTCTACTCATTCCAACCGCGACGGTTGGCCCAGTCAGAGGCGTGGGAGAGGGGGCGGCATATTATTATTATTTCGCTGGTCGTATTTGTGACCAGAAACGTCTTAGGTTGGTAAATCTTAAACATTCAGTCAGGGCCGGAAGAGGGAAACGTGGAAAATGATGGCGGCTCGTGCTCGTTGCAATATTTATATTTTTTCATTATCATTAAATCAAGAAATTACTGGGTTATTTGTCATTTTAGACCTCCCGGCACCTTAAAATATAAAATAAATAAATTAGACATTATCGCCCGATAATGTCTAATATCTACGTTCATGTGAAAAGCATCGGCCGCGAGTAGTATCGACCGTTAAAACACAACCACGACCGTATCGAAGAGGTTAATGCAAGTTCGAAAACAATTAATTATAAGTTTGAAAATGTAGAAGGTAAATTGAAATGAAAAGACACCAGGAAATGACGTGAATATGCGCCGGCGACCATCTTCAATTGCTGAAGCAGTAACGGCGTCAATTTTATTTTCCAAAGGGGTCTCGACGAAATAAAAATGAGGTTATAATTATGTAAAAAAAAATCTTTAATATTTTTTAACCGTTGCACAGCACACTTAGCGACTATTGTTGAATACTTTATTGGAATAATTGCGAAAAAATGAAAACCTCATATTTAATGTTAAAATGAAAGTTTTGGAAATTATGGAAATATTTTGTGGCGCAAAATATAAATCATGCAGTACGAATTATTAAATTTGGAACGAAATAAAAATGTACTTTATTTATAAGATATTAACATCGAAATGATAACAAAATAATATGCATTTTTAATCATCTTCGTCCTCATCCTCATCTTCATCAGATGACCCTGTATTTACGGAAAACCGGAGTTGAAACACTTCATCCATGATATGTTCATTTGTTATGTACTCTTCTGCCAGTCGTCTAACGTGGTCACACAATTTTTTCCAATCTTCAGGTCCGATTTGTTCAAACCTCTCTCGTGCCAAACGTTCCACATCGTTAAATGTCGTGTTGCGGGCTGCCACCCAATTCTTCTCGATAGGGTTGAGATCTGGACGGTATGGAGGTAGACGTATTGCTGTGTGTCCATTTGCTGTTAAAACTTCATCAATGGTATACAAAACATCCACGCCTTTATGCTGCTCGATAATGTCATATAACTCGATCTTAGTCATCTGGGCAGTATATGGGATGCCCTTATTTTGCAGCCATTGTAGCATATCGGCCTTCAAAGAATTTTACGTGGGTTCCTTTATGGATTTTACGTTATGGTAAGAAGCGTTATCCATAACAACTACGGCCCAGGCAGCATGGTGTCGTTATTATGACGTATTTATTTCGTCAGTTTTTAGAACATAAATACGTTAAAAGAACTACAAGAGAGACGTCAAAATGACGAAAAAAAATCACAGCCAAATGACGTTTAAACGTCATTAACTGAAGTTTAAATGACGTCATTAACTGATTATTGTAATAATGCTATATGCTATATGCTATTAACTTATTGTAATAATGCTATATGCCACAAGTAAAAAAAAATAGTTAATGGTCTTTGAGGTTTTGAAAAAATTTTCCGGATTTTTTCAAAAATTTTTGAAAAAAACAAAATTTTATCAAAAAATTTAAAAATTTTTTGTAGAATTTTTTCAAAAAAATTAGAAAAAATTTTTTCAAAAAATTTTGAAAAATTTTTTAGAATTTTTTGAAAAAATTTTGAAAAATTTTTTAGAATTATTTTAAAAAAATTTTAAAAATTTTTTTAGAATTTTTCAAAAAATTTATGTAAAAATTTTTTGAAAAAATTCAAAAAATTTTTTGAAAATTTTTTAAAAAAATTCATAAATTTTTTTAAAATTTTTTTGAAAAAATTCTAAAAAAATTTTCAAAATTTTTTGATAAAATTCTGTTTTTTCAAAAATTTTTGAAAAATTCAAAAAATTTGGCTGTGGTGCCCTTTATGTTTTAAATTTTGAAATGTCTCGAACTTAACATAACATTAATTATTGTAGACAAATAAGAAATAAGTATAACGAAAGGGAGGAAAAATAATCGTCGATAATATGACGTCAAATTCATGACGTCCTAAGGATTAGTAACGTTAGATTAAAAAGGTACGTCTGAATGACGAGAAAAAAGTGACGTTTTAAAGACGACATAGAAATGACGTCATATGTTCGGCCTCATATTGGTCACTTGACGTCTTAGACCTAAAATCACCTTAAAAGAACGTAATAATGACGTCACCATGCTGCTTGGGGGAGTGTGGTGGTAATTTTTTTATTAATTTCTGCTCCATCCATGTTAAAAATTTTGATTTTTGATTATTCATTTCGACATAGTAGTCGGCACTTCCTGCTTGTCGCTTGTTTTCTTCCACCTGTAATGCAATTTGAATTTAGTATCATTAATATACTTACTGGAAACAAATAACATCCTAAATCCTAACTTTTGTAGCAGGACTCATAGGGAACTAATTCTGCCCTCGAAGGGGACATTGCATTCATGCAATTTCTGCAGAATAACTTTCAGGGTGGGACGTCGCTTCTCTGTTAAATAAATGTTATGCACAAGTCTGCGACCATTTCGTGCTCAGGCAAAGACGTTTTCGGACTACACTTTGGACGCTGTTTATGGGGTGTCGAAAATGAAGTGCCCTCACCTGCTTCTATATTTCGAGCCTCTTTCTCAATTCGTAGGTAACTACTCTTCGAAATTTTTTTTGCAGCCAGGATCCATTCGATTGTATGCGACAGAGGTATAATTGGTTCACGGGCTTCTGCTTCCTGTCTCATAAATTGGGCAACATTATGTATAATCTGTAACAACAATGAACAATTAACATAACCTCCAATGTATTTTGTTTTGCGAATTTATTTACCTCTCTACTTTGGCTGTGGATCACTTGACCCCCTTTCTCCCCAACTTTTTACTTTCAGCCATCACTTTACGGTTTTTCACAACACGACCGAACAATAACAAATGAATAAAATAAAGTCACAACAAATCGCCAGGCATACAACACAAGAAGAAACACACACGCTACACGTCAGACGCAATACGAAAAGACAGTAACACTAAAGGAATCTGTTAAAATATTGTAGAAGTAGAAATATTTTTCTACCGGAATTTCAGATAGAAAACCCCATTTCGAGAAATAGCCGGCCGACGCTAATGAACGCCGCATATCGCTCCAGTCAAACAGACGGCCACCCCTCTTATTGTCTTCAACTCGCCTGATACGAAAACAGGTTTTTCGCGCAGAGACGCTACTGTGTCTTCTCATTTCAATTTACCTCTCATTTTCTACCTGTTGTGCTTCACTTTTTCGTTATGCAATTCAGTGTCATCAACATGCACCGTCCAATTAATTGAGTCGTAATATTTACAGTTCCAAAAGGTGAAAATTGCACGTTTTTCATGTGACGTGTTTACGAGACGTGTTTCTGGTTTGCTTGCATAAACGGTTTGAATCGGTGATGGCTATACTTGTCATTGATTCTTCTCCTCCAAATAAGATACACGGGAAACGAAAGGACGCATTTTTAACATCACAACCACAAATCTTATTATATATTTTTTTTAACACTCCCATTGGGTACGCTCTATTATTAAGCACCGTCCTGTCTCTGTGTTTGCAGACTTGTCAGTGTGTATGTAGCCCTCAATTGTTTTGTTTGTAACCAAGATATTTTGTCCGCACAGGCGTCGACATGAGTGATATGAAAACATTAAAAATCGTGGAATCGTCAGTGACCAAAGTCGAGGATATCATGGATCCCAGTACGGTAACTAGGTATATCTACATACAGAACATGGACAACCCTGTTAAAATATTCAGGGAAACCGCCGTGTAATCATGTGTTGATGTCCACAATGTTCTTTCATTCGATTTTGAACGATGTACATTGTAGCATCGCAGATTAAGGTTTAGATAGAGGAAGGAGTCTTGCCGATTTTTAGTTACGTAGCGAATAAATATTAACTTAATTAACTTCTGGAAAAACTAGTCGACAGGAATAAGTTGCTGAAGAAATACAATAATTACTCCCACAATTACAGGCCTAACGGCGTACAATATGTATGTGTGGTTAAACGACCGGCAACCCGGACCTACACGATGTTTTTCATTGGCGTAGACATTTTTTTTCTTAGGTGGGTGAAAGTAGAAGGTTTTTATATGCATATTTTCAACACCATAGCTGATATCGAATGCAAGTTTCCACACCACTCATGAAGTATTGCTTTCAGCGCGTTACCATTTTTTAGTGGGTGGCTCGCTAGTAGCCATATTTCCCACAAGAAACAAAAATAAATATGTACAAAACAGCCAAGTAGTCGAGAAAAATAAACTTTGAAACGGAAAAATAAAACAAATATACTTGCAATTGAAATACAGTCATATTTATTGTGTAAGTAGATACCTACCTAACCTACCAAATGGCCAACACTCACCGCCGATTTACTTTGACTTAATGCTTTGACAAAGACCAGAGCTTGTTTGTTAATAGGTACCTATATAACTAAACCGAGACTAAATACAACACATTTTTAAAAATAATTACAAATGCAATACATACCTACCGACCAGCTTCTCATCGCAAAGCGTTAATTTCCAATACACACACTTTTTACAGCCAATCAAAATTAGAAACTGACCTTGAGGTATTTTACCGTCATTGTAAATTTTCATTTCATTCGTGGCTAGGTAGGTACACAGTTTTAATTTTTAAAATAATTCTATAGACTGGAATTTTTAATTTGCCCACTGATGTAAATTATCAATTTGTGATCTAGGATGGTGAGTACCTACATAAAAATAAAGTCGATAAACAATAGGTACCTACTTATGTAATAAACCAGAGAGCGTTTCCAATTTTCGTAAATCCGAATAAAACGCCTAATTTATATCGTTGTATTTATAACCTAGCGGCCTCAAGTACTGCGATATTTTTTGGATAAAATTATTTGAGAAATGTCTTACACGTCAGTACCTACTTCGAGCAGCCCATAAATCAACTTCATTTTTGTTAAAGTCGGCTCTGCTCTAACCCCCACTATAAATTTTTGCAGTCAAATAATATTTTCCTTACATTTTTTAACATATCTATCCTATCTTGTAAATAAAGCGAGGTCTGGTGGAAATCTGCGTTTTTCAGGTTTCATACGAAACGAACAAAAATTTTTGCTAACCGCCAGCCATACTTTCCTAACTTATTTTTGCCATATTTTTGTTAACCGCCATTTTTTTATTTCGACTCTTCGCAGCGGTGTATACCTTACATAGGTAGGTATATAAATAATATATAGGTAGGTAAACGTCTTGTTTCGCCGTTTTGACTTTTTGTATAAGCTCCAGGATAAAAACAATTTAAAAAACATATACTTAGGTATCTCTGAAAATACATAAATACCTAAGTATCCGTACTGAAAATCAATAATTAGTTTATTTTTAGTTACAGGACTTTTTTGTTTCGTCAGAGGTACCACCTACCTACACCGCTCAGATAATAAAAATAACCGTATTATATTGTATCACAATAACATTTAAACAGCACTATATACCTATATACGAGAATATCTCGACCAACGCGGCTGACCGTTGCAGATTATAGAAATGAGCGCAATACCCGCAAACCCGCCACTGTAAGAGCTCCGAACGTTCCGAGAGTCCATAGGGACTGTCAAAATAACACAGACGGCGCGTCATTCCAATAAGTTAAAAAGAGATACACTGCTCGATAATCTTTTTTTTTTTAGGAAGGAGGAGTGGAAATCTTGCATAAGATCCCACTAGGTGGGAGTGTCGGATTCTTACCGACTAAAACCACTCCTCCTTGTCTTCCCATCTATCCCGCTGGCACCGCTTTCGCATTACTTCGGCGGGTAGACGTCATGTCACATGACTGCTCGATAATCTAGTATTCCGTCTACGGTAGAGCGTCGTTGCCGCTTTTAACTATCAAAATACATGTTTAGGGAATTTCCATAATTTAAAGTAGACAAAAATAAATGTAAAAATGGCTAACATCTTGGGCTATAATATATTATTGTATGCACAATAATTCTTTTATCGACATTCATAAATAATAGATATATATATATATATATATATATATATATATATATATATATATATATATATATATATATATATATATATATATATATATATATATATGTATATGTATATGTATATGTATATGTATATGTATATGTATATGTATATGTATATGTATATGTATATGTATATGTATATGTATATGTATATGTATATGTATATGTATATGTATATGTATATGTATATGTATATGTATATGTATATGTATATGTATATGTATATGTATATGTATATGTATATGTATATGTATATGTATATGTATATGTATATATATATATATATATATATATATATATATATATATATATATATATATATATATATATATATATATATATATATATATATATATATAATATTTATGAATATGATAGTTTAATTGAATATTAAGAAATTTGATAATTACATGAGGCAACTGCTGTGCGGTATCTTATATGCGGTCAGTTAACTACACATACATATTGAATGAACTTGTAGGACAACCAACTTAGATGCGTTAGAAACATGGCTGTACTTGTTCAGTAACTGTGGTAAAGTAAGTTTTTAATGTAAGTATAGTATGAAATTTACAGAAATCATGTTCCTTGTGTCCGTAACCGATACCGATTCCTTGATTATCAATAAATCGAATGTAATCAGCTAGTAGTACATGTGTGGACGTAGATCAATAAAAGTGTGCGATATTAACCCTATGTCACAGGTAAACCGAAATAAAAAATGCCATAATATATGTAATTGGTTAGGGAGCCGCAGATAGTTGATAAGTGTGACCACTTAAATGGCCTTGTAACTTCCCTGTAACGTGTTCAATTCAAGTAAACAACCAAAAAAATAAAACGTACTGATTTGGATTAAGGTTATCATTTCGCCAAGCGTTAATCATCCATATAGTTAGTCCAGACGGGCGTAACGCACGAAATATAAAATAGTATAACAATTATAATAATAGTCGTCGTAAATTATTCGTAACAAATGTCAACTTATCATTTCCACCAAGTGTCCAGATCATAAAAGACGAGTTGTCGATTTGTATCGAGAAATTTGCAGTTTCATGTCACATAAATATCTGAAAATGTTTGTATAACAAAAAATATACTGATTTGGTCCCTTTCTAGAAGTGTTGATCTTTTGTAATTGTAACGTGTATCCTACGGATTCTCTCGTAATCAATGCTACATTCCTTATTTCAACGTTTTTGTCTTTGCACGTTACAATATTTTTATCCCTGATTACTATAGTGCTGCATTTAGACGATTTTATTCTCTCCATACCTTATATGCAGCCTATGAATCTACTCACTTAACCTCATTTCTTATTAATGTACAAATACTGTTGACTGACGATAGATGTTGTTATAGTGCTTGTTATTTAATTAAAATGACAACTCCCCTAAGGTTTAATGTCGGAGATTAACGGCTTCAGACTGCGGAGAATGACCATTGACCATATTAGTTAGGTTATCAAAATCCGGGCGTACGTCGAGTATTAGTTTTAACATTTCTTACGCAAGAGCGCCAGGCTCAGGCCAGCTGTAAAAGTAAGGTTAAGGGTTATGTTATGACCTTCGACCATGTTATGATATTGCCGGTGGGTTTTTTATTTGTTTATTACTATTTTGGTCAATGTTTATCTATTTTTTTACATTAATGATGTAACTGTGCACTTTTATGAAAGAATAATGGAAAAAATGGGCTCAAATGTGGATTTCTCCAGATAAATAATAATCCGGTAAGTAAGTATGGTTCCGAGTTTGATTAGGTAGGTACTCTATTTTCACCCATTTTCTAACCAACACTCAAAACCAATTATTGGCAATCAAAACAGAATAGTCTGTGATGCAAACTGCAAAACGTGAGATAGGTAAATAAAATAAGATTAGAAATTACCTAGGACACAAATATAATACAAATTCAGCCAAGAATTTGCCACAAATATTGCCGGTTTTTAAATTAATTAACACATCAAGCAACAACATACGTTTTTCATACAAACATCGCCTTCTAAAATTGGTAATATTTTTATTTTGAGAATGTTTCATCAATACTTTAACATTCTCTCAGTCAACGCCCTGAACTTGCGTCCCCATAAGACATTAATACATAATTTTTAAACTAGGAACCCGCGCCAATTTGAGATCATAACCTAACTAATATGGTCAATTGTTTGTTGGGCGTTTATAATAATTTTTGTGTGGTCTCTCGTCTCCCGCAGTCACTCCTACATTAAAATTAGTGTTTTCTATATACTTATTATATTGAATCTATATTATTGTGTTAAATGTTTGGTGTTTCCTTTAAACAATGTTAAAAAATATAAATGTTTAGTAGCCGTCGTACGTATGGATGTATTGTAGTGTTATTTTTGTTTACTACTTAGATGAGACTTTGTTTAAGGTAAATTAAACGACTATAAATAAATGTGCTAGTCAAGTATACTTAAAAAGAGAGTTTATTTTTTCATTTACAAATCATTATTACAATTTATTTAAAAATAAAATTCTGGATAGATATTAACTTACGTGTATGTTTGTTTTTCTCTGTAGTTCTTTACTAATTGGGCTCGATGAAATTCACATCTCTAATAATCCGAATTGTAACATTGCAAATTCCTTTCAGAAAATTATTTCTGTTCTAAAGCCAATATTCTTCATAGTGACCTTTTTCTTTTAGATTTAGGGGATTTACTGCAAATACCGCCTTTCATAATAAATATAGAAGATTAATGCACAAATATAATTTTCTTATTGCAGTTAATATTATCAACTGACATTCTGGAATGAATTTTGTTTTCTCTAAACTTCAACAATTCTTACATATTATCCGCTGCATAGTCTATTTTCCCAAAATTAATCGACATGTAACAGTGGAGTAGTTCAAACGTACTAACGGGAACACGACACTTAAGCCACTCCATCCCAAGCAGCATGGTGACATCATTATTACGTTCTTTTAAGGTGATTTTAGGTCTAAGACGTCAAGTGACAAAATATGAGGCCGAACATATGACGTCATTTCTATGTCGTCTTAAAAACGTCACTTTTTTCTCGTCATTCAGACGTACCTTTTTAATCTAACGTTACTAATCCTTAGGACGTCATAAATTTTGAAAAATTTTTTTGAATTTTTTCAAAAAATTTTGAATTTTTCCAAGAAATTCAAAAAATTTGGTTGTGACTGGTCGTCATTTTGACGTCGCTCTTGTAGTTCTTTTAACTACAGAATTAGAATAGAATTTTATATCCTGGAAACAAGATCCAGAAGCAATTTTTTTTTTATTTTTTCAAAATTTAAATTTTTAAAAAAATTTTCTAAATTTTTTGAAAAAATTTTCAAATTTTTTTTTTTATTTTTTGAAAAAATTTTAAAAATTTTTTCAAAATTGTTTGAAAAAATTCTATAAAATTTTTTAAATTTTTTAAAAAAATCCAATAAACGTCATTTGGCTGTGATTTTTTCTCGTCATTTTGACGTCTCTCTTGTAGTTCTTTTAACGTATTTATGTCCTAAAAACTGACGGAATAAATACGTCATAATAACGACACCATGCTGCCTGGGACATTGACTTTATGTACTGAAATAATTTTGTTGTTTTATCGAAACGATAATTGCGTTTAGAAGTTAATACATTATAAAGCAAAATTCATCTCCAACGTGAGTGTCTTAATTGTCGATGGATCTGTGATGAGTGCAAATCTTATACCAGAAATGCACGATGCCATTTTCATAGTAAGAAATTCAAATAAATACTGATTTCTGCCCATTTTGCCCAGAACTCTTTGGCGGTTTTGTAGTCAGTCGCTTTAAATTAACTATAAATGGTATTACGTATACAAATAACTTACACAATAAATGTAATTTTTTTAAATATATATATATATATGTACTGCTGTCAAAAATAAAAATATACATTTTGAAATTGCTTGTCTATGAAAGTCGACTCGTCAAGACGTTCAGACACCTTTTACCGTAACTTCCTAATTTTTACATCCAGCCAGTCCCATTAACCTGAATTTACTCTAACATAATCAAATAACCAATATGATTTTACTACTACTTTAAATAGCTCCTCTGAAAAATAGAAACCGTTGTCGCAATAGACAATATCACAAGTAACTAATTATACAGGGTACATCACGGTAAATGGCCTATTAGACGTTTCTGGAAAACCACATATATTTTGGAACTGAAAATTTGCACACAGGGATTTTCAGAGGTGCTCTATTCAATGAAAATATTGCCGTGTACGTGCCAACTTCCTTATTTTAAATGGCATGCTATATTTTTTACGCCAGATTCGAATTCTACTTGTTATTTTAAGGTAACTTTCAATACCATTCCCTGTCCCTAAAAGCAATAGTTTTTAAGATATTTCGATTTTAATAAAATGTTATGTGAAAACGACCCATACCTTAGAAATTAATAACATTCGCTATGGTAACTTTCAAGAACCAATTTTTGTTCCACATACTAAAAAGACATGGAGCTTATGTATGTGTAAATTACAAATGCTCCATTATACACAGGGTGTTCAATAACTGATGTCAAACTTTGACTACTTCGACCTTCAATAAGTGTCTTATTTTAAATGGGACATACTGTATTTTATAATCCAGTTCGCTTCCTTTTTTGATTACCTTTCGACCCATATGTAGTTTGCTATAGCTAAATTGAGTTATTTAGAGATATTTAAAAATATTGTTGAATTAAAATTAACATCGAGTGCAGTGTGCCATGGAAAACAAAAAATTCTGTTCGTCTTGTCATTCGAAATTATTCTGTAAGTGTCAACGTATTATTGTTGTTAGTGGTCAGTTAATATGCAAAATCATTACTCCAATGCGGATTATTTCAACTTATTTTTTATCCATGGAGAATGTAAGAGAATTATTAGCAGAACGTAAAGAAGTTTAGAAGAATTTACAATAATTTCCTAGAATTTGCAACAATTTTAAAGCAACCAAAATTAATCCATAATTAATCAAAATTAAATTTGACATCAGTTATTGGACACCCTGTGTATTTTGGAGCATTTGTAGTTTATACATACATAAGCTCCATGTATTTTTAGTATGCGGAACAAAAATTGGTTCTTGAAAGTTACCATAGTGAATGTTATTAATTTCTAAGGTACGGGTCGTTTTCGCATAAGATTTTATTAAAATCGAAATATCTCAAAAACTATTGCTTTTAGGGACAGGGAATGGTATTGAAAGTTACCTTAAAATAACAAGTAGAATTCGAATCTGGCGTAAAAAATATAGCATGCCATTTAAAATAAGGAAGTTGTTGTCGATTTCCGGTATAACCGGAAGTGGCACGTACACGGCAATATTTTCATTGAATAGAGCACCCCTGAAAACCCCTGTGTGCAAATTTTCAGTTCCAAAATATATGTGGTTTCCCAGAAACGTCTAATAGGCCACTCACCGTTATGTTCCCTGTATATACCGTGTGGTTTTCCAAAACCGCACTAGGCCATAACTTTTTTTCTATTGCATCTTTAGTTTTGAAATTTTTATGGGACATTTAAAACTACTTTTTGCATCTTTTCACCTATCGGAGACGTGATTGCATTTCCGGAAGTAACGTCAACTTTTGATTTTTAAATGGGACACCCTGTATATTTTTTTATGTTCGGTTAGAGATTTTTTATGCAAATACGACCATATCATTAAAAGCTTTCTACGACGAAAATTAACGATTTTATAGCAGTTTGAAATAAAATCGAACAATAAAACTGCTGGAAAAATAAAATTAAAATGATTTGCTCAAGGTGGCCGTGATCAAATGAAATATTCGACGTTTGTGGCTTGTTCGTTGTTTATGTCAAAAAGCGTTATCAGCAAAACTAAACCGATAATAGGTATCTTTTTGACATAAATCAACTTGATACGATAGACATCTGATTTGATCACGGCCACCTTGAGCAAGTCATTTTAATTTTATTGTTCGATTTTATTTCAAACTGCTATAAAATCGTTAATTTTCGTCGTAGAAAGCTTTTGTACTTGCATAAAAAATGTCTATCCGAATATCAAAAAATATACCGGGTGTCCCATTTAAAAATCAAAAGTTGACGTTACTTCCGGAAGTGCAATCCAGTCTCCGATAGGTGAAAAGATGCAAAAAGTAGTTTTAAATGTCTCATAAAAATTTCAAAACTATAGAGGCAATAGGAAAAAAGTTACGGCCCGGTGTGATTTTGGAAAACCACACGGTATTTATATATTCCCAATGAAATATATTTCCAATGAGTACAAGTTGGTTTTTTGATAGAAGAATAAGCTGTAATAATATAATGTTAGCCACAAATGAATAGGTATACAAATGCATCATTATAGAATAATGTTTAAAATCACAAAAATTTACAAAACATACAAATCGATATCCCATTATTGTATAACGTGCACCGTTAAATAGCAGTCAAATATATGTAGATAATAATATATTACTGTAGATATAATTATGTGATTGTTAACCGAAAACCACAAAATTACCAGAATTTTCACCACATTGTCTTAATAAAACCTTTTCCTACTATTCTCTTGGTGCTTTTGGTAGAACATTATACCTAAAACGACACATGCTACTATAGCGATGCTTCCGAGAAGCATAAGGAAAAATATCTTGATGCCGGAGAGGGACGACGGCTTGGGATCCTCAACGTGATCCCTCGGAGGCTCGAAGAACGTAGCAGAAGGTACGATGTTTGATCTGTCTTCTTCGGGCTGAGGCTAAAATCGACACAAAACGCATTCGGACTGTAATGTTTGTTTTTTTTTGATAACTTACATTGCTAGGAAGATCAAGTTCAAATAGCCTAACAGACATGATATCATGGCTGTCGGATAGGTCTCCAGTTGTGGCGGATACGCCGATATGGTAACCTGTCGGCAACCTAACACCCTTCACCGTGAAGCACTCCTTCCACGCTGCCTTATTATCTAGATCAGTCGAAACTGAGAAAGAAGAGACAAACATTTTCTCAAGATCAAAATGTAAAGATTATATTTTAGTACCTGTTAGAACATCATTTTCGTATCTGATTAAAAGATGGGTGTCGTGGCGGAAATTCCTGAACTTTGCCTCGCAACCTGCCAGCTGAGTGTGGGTGCCATCTCT
>CAXKVY010000349.1:0-105701 GCA_964058915.1 Tetropium fuscum
AGCACAAGCAAAAAGCTATTTAGATTCGGATCCCAGAGCAGCATTAGAAATTCTCGCTACTACGAATCATGCCAATCACATCCACGCAATTGGGCTATTTCCATTTTTTGTACATTATTGGACTGCAGAACAAAATCAAACCTACAAACGAAAGGCCAAATCTAAATACAGAGTATCGATTTCTGTAGATGCGACTGGATTTTCCATTCAGAAAATTGTCCATCCTCATTCCAATAAGTCCAAGACAATATTTCTTTACATGATAGTGGTGAGATGTGATGATGGCCCGTTTTCAGTTGCTCAAATGTTAACGGAGACACACACGACAAGATCGTTGATTGCTTTTTTTATGAATTGGCTAGAATCTTGTCAATTTCTGCCCCGGGAGGTCATCTGTGACGAATCTCGAGCATTCTTGAATGCATGTGCTCGGACATTGTCTAACAGTAATTACATCGAACAGTATGCAGATTTATTTCATGAAAACGTTCAGCAAATAAAAGTGCGAGTCCGCATGGACGCTGCTCATTTCTTAAATAAATGCAGAAAACTGTTAAGGGATTCCCAAGAAGTCGCAGAGTTTTCTGGATGGGATGCATCAGGCAATTGATTCATGCAGATAATGTTCAAGACGCAAGAGACATTATTACATGGATGCTCATTGTCGCTAATTCCGAATACAATAATCCATCATGTACAGCGGCTTCCCGGAAATTGAGAGAGAAAATTTTTTTTCGAAATTGTTGACGCCACTCCCGGCCCAAGCGGAATCCAGAGCCATGTCTCATCTGCAAAGGCAACCGACCAAGAGGGTGGGAAAAAAGTAGTATCACTTTTGGACATACGGCGTTTCCCAAGATATGAACGACCAGATAGAAAAAGTAGAAAATTGACTGCCAGTATTATCACTGGTAAGCCAATGAAAAGACAATTGGAGGAGAAGTTAGAAAATGAAAAGCAGAAGAAAGATGCAAAAAGACTGAAGAAACAAAAAACAAAAAGAAAAAAGCCTGCAAACCCAAAAAAATAACAAAGAAATTATGTGTCCAGCTTGCAATGAAAATTTTAAAGATCCACCAACAGAAGACTGGATTCAGTGCTCGAAGTGCGTGAGATGGTGGCATGAATCTTGTACGGTTTATTCAGGTTCCCAAGCATATATATGCGACTTATGCTAATGTACTCCAACTTACCCGCATATGTCCGTCATCTTACCCTACGAATTTCGCAAGAAGTTAAATATTTATTTTTGTAAAAAAAGTCGTTTAGTTTTCTTAATAATATATTATGTTTTCATGTGTATTAGATGTTTAATATTGTATATAAATAAACACTTCGAAAAATAAATACAAATTCTACCTGAAATGATTTTTTTTCTGTTAACATCGTCATCTTACCCGACCTTCACCTAATTAGATCCATTAGATATTCTAAAGTAATTGGAACAATTACTACAATATACAGTTTCGTATGTGAGATAGAAGAATGTGTATCAAAACGTGGGGATGATCCACACAATTGGTTTCTTCAAGCATGTGTACGTGAGGTCCACACTATTGAAATATTCAACGTGTGTGACAAACACAATCCGAAAACTGTGGACGACGGTCCGCACAATCGTTTATTGCAATTATTTCCCAGAATATCGAGTGTATCAAAAAACAAGAAACGGTTACATGCCATGCGTAGTATGCTCAACACGACACGCGGGTTATAGCAGAATGCGGGTTATAGCAGAAGTCCCCACTTATGGGGCTACATGCTTGTTTGCTATTATATACATATATACATGCCCACAATAAGCATAAGAATTATTGCTTGGAGATTCAATTTGAAAATTTGGAAAGTCTGGTCGGTTCTTCGGGCAAATGAAAGACATGCTTTTCATTACACTCCCGTTCAAAGTAATTAACTACACAGGTTAAGTGTAAAAAACAATTTTAGTTAGTGGAATTTATTTTTATTAAAAAAAGAAATTTCGACATTTTTGAAGTCAAAACTTTGTATGGTCCACTTTTTCTATCAGTAACAAATAAAATCCCTTTATGCAATTAATTTCCAACCTAACTGATTTAATTATTTGTTTAAGGTGTAGAAGGAGATTACGCTAGACGATTGCAGTTCTGCCGATTTCTACTCCATACAGATGTGGACGAATTTTTGAAAAGGATTTTGTGGACTGACTAGTCGAATTTCAACCACGAGGGTATTATGAATTTTCACAACTTGCAGCACTGGGAAAGAACGGGCCAAAATCCTCACGTGAAAAGGCGAGTTCATTCCAAAGAAAATTTAGCGTCAATGTTTGGGCTGGTGTAATAGAGCGACACCTTATTGGACCTCATTATTTACCACAACGCCTAACCGGAGAAGGTTATTTAGACTTTTTTGACCAACGACCTTCCGAAGTTACTGACCGAATTGCCTATTTTTGAAGATGATGTGCCAATCGTCTTTTGATGGCTGTCCTGCACATTACCAAAGAATGGTGCGAGAGCATTTGGACAACGCGTTTCCAAACGCTTGGATTAGCAGAATAGGTCCCATTCCCTGGCCGGCAAGATCGTCAGACCTGACGCTTTTAGATTTTTATGTTTGGGGACGTGCTAAGGATTTGGTGTACGCCACAGAGGTGCCGACCAGGGAAATTTTAATTGAAAGGATTAATGCCGCATTTGACACAATGAGACAGGATATGCCACTGCAAACAACGACTGTAGAAATAAGAAGATGCCGTGCCTGCATTCGAAGTAGAGGGACTCAATTTGAACAGCTACTATGATAATTTAATACAAGACTACTAAATAAAAACACAAAACCAAAAAAATATTTTATTTTAAAATTTGACCCCTACTACATAGTATCTTCAATTTTGACTACAAATTCACGGAACTGTAAACATGTAGCATACCGTTGAAAAGGGAACGAACTAGAGAAGTTTTTAAAACAAGAGCTTACTTGCTCTGAAAAGCGTTAAGTTTTTTAAATTAATAAATAAATTGAGACTGTTTCATACATTTACTAACTCTCGAAAGTTTGAAAGCTTATAGTTCCTTTTCTTGCTCCCAATTTTATAATGAACAGTAGTATATTAGAGAGAATAATACAAGTAATTTTTTATTATTCGCACCACAAACAAAAAAGTTATGATTTTTAAAATACGAAATTTTGTGAAATTTTCATTTTTAGACAAAAAAATTTATATCTTCGTAACCATTATAGTTAGAGCAAATCTTCCGAAGGGTTAATAGACTACTAAGAGCTGTTGACATTTTTCAGTCATTATTTAGTTAAGGCCTATTTTTTGAGAGAATGTTGTGGGAGGCACGTATAAGTGTCCTCTATACGGTATACTCCCTGATGGCGGTATCGGAGGGTGGCAGAGCACCCCTAAATTTGTAAAAAATAGTGGATACAATTATTATTTAGTTAAGGCTGTGACTATGTATAATCTTTGTCTGTGAGCCTACAAACCTTACTGTAGCATTGGCAGATCGATTGGATGGTATTAAAAGGGGGACAGACCCCTTCAAACGTGTCGCGTGCATGATGAAATTTTTATTATTTAGTTAATTCGAACATAGCGCGTACGCGCCATGATTTCGTGACGTCTACCGCTGCATTATTATGATTATCATTAACTTCACAAACCTTGTGGAATTTGGAACCACTGCTGACCCAGAACAGTACAGAGTGACCATTCACAGGTATGTGAGCGAAAAACCTATTATATATATATATATATATATATATATATATATATATATATATATATATATATATATATATATATATATATATATATATATATTTTTTTTTTTTTGGAGGGTTTATCTTGGGATAGTAGCAATAAAACGACTGATTAGGTTACTTGACGTTTCGGTCCCTTTCTTGGGCCTCTTTCAAAAGAGTATTTTATTTTTATTTTGTCAAAATAAAATACTCTTTTGAAAAAGGCCCAAGAAAGGGACCGAAACGTCAAGTAACCTAATCAGTCGTTTTATTGCTACTATCCCAAGATAAACCCTCCGAAAAAATATATAAAGATAGCAAAGAAATTAGAAGATAAATATATATATATATATATATATATATATATATATATATATATATATATATATATATATATATATATATATATATATATATATATATATATATATATATATATATATATATATATATATATATATATATATATATATATATATATATATATATATATATATATATATATATATATATATATATATATATATATATATATATTCGTTAATTTTCTCATAAATTATTGGGTCAGTGATGAGTTTGTTCCCTATATAGGACACAAAACAATTTACGTTAATTTCGACTTCTGTTACGCGTTTAAGACGGAGACTAAAGTTGTGCACACCTTGAATCCTAATCTGTCTTGCTAATTTCACGAAGAAGCAGACATGAAAATTATTTATCATGTGTCGAAAATCGATGAGCCTTGCAACATTGTAATTTGATCCTCAGATAGAGATGTCTTAGTAATACTATTAGGCAATATGATTCACCTCAATACATCACATCAAATATGGATGGAGGTAGGTGTTGGAAATTCACAACGTCACATCGATGTCACGAAACTTTATGAAAAGTTGGGATCACAATTATCAAGAGCTTTGTCTGGCTTTCACGCTCTTACGGGTTGTGTTGTAATCACAACCCTTCATTTTTCCGTAAAGGGAAGAACAAATTATTAAAAACATTAAAGGCGTTTGATAAATATCAAAAAGCATTTGAAGACCTTGGCAAAGTAGATGGTGATGCATGAGCAGTATTTCCAGTTTTGAGGGAATTTATTTGCCGGATGTATGGAATTAGAAATGTAGACACTGTTGATGAAGCTCGCTTGGAACTTTTCAACGAAGCCTATAAATCGGCACGTATTGACGATTCGTTTTCAAAACGCATCCGTAACTGTAATGCATCAAACCTGCCACCATGCTATACTGAACTTCAACAGCAGCTATTACGAAGCTCATACATTGCCAGCATTTGGCTAAATGCAAATTTACAAGAGCCAACAAAAAAATCACCTGAAACTCATGGCTGGTGCATCAATGATGTCCAATACGCATTCGTCTGGTTTGAAGGGGATGAATTGCCTGAATTCGTTGGTGATATTTTCGTCGACAATATCAATGAAAAAAACAAGGATATCGAGAGTGACAGCGACTTAGGTATGTATACTTAATGATAAATATAAAACAAAATATTTTACTGAGCATTTCATTGAAATTTTACAGATGTAAACTCCAATGCATCGAGTGATTTAGGCTCAGCGGACGAAGATGAGGACGATTCCGATTGTGTCAAAGAGGCGAATGATTAAAATTAAATTTTTTTGTGTTTTATATGTTTAATATTAATCACACCTGTTAATTCAATAAAAAATATAAAAAAGAATTTGTTAAGAAAAATTAATTAGTACCATCATATCAATTCAGAAACTTAATCGCGCGTTATATTTGAAAAATAAAATACATAATATGATAATGGTTCATGGAAGGTCATATTTAATAATGTAATATATTTAAAAATATCATTTTCAAAGAAGAATCGTGTAACCTCTTGCTATTAAAAAGGGTGCAAAAATAATAATGAATGCAGCAGCGGTAGACGACATGAAATCATGGCGCGTACGCGCTGTGTTCGAATTGATCTTCAAGGGTCTTAATACCGATATTTTGATCTGCAAATGTAAAGGTACGCCGAAAATAGATGAAATAATAATATATTAAAATTTGACACTTAACTAAATAATAAAAATTTCATCGTGCACCCGACACGTTTGGGGTCTGCCACCATTTTAATACCATTCAATCGATATGCCAATGCTACAGTAAGCTTTGTAGCCTCACAGACAAAGATTATACAAAGTCACAGCCTTAACCAAATAATAATTGTATCCACTATTTTTTACAAATTGAGGGGTGCTCTGCCACCCTCCGATACCGCCATCAGGGATTATACCGTATAGGGGACACTTATACATGCCTCCCACAACATTCTCTCAAAAAATAGGCCTTAACTAAATAATCACTGAAAAATGTCAACAAACAGCTCTCCTACTATAAATGTTTGTTGTGATCCCACCTATCCTCCAAAAAAAATTATATATATATACATACATATATATATATATATATATATATATATATATATATATATATATATATATATATATATATATATATATATATATATATATATATATATATATATATATATATATATATATATTAGCTTTGAAATTCTTTGCTATTCATATTTATTTTGTGAAAAGTAATCTTGGGTTTGTAGCATTTCATTACATAGAAATAAGCAACTAGACGAATAAGAAAGAAAGCACACTTACCAGTACTATATCTGGACACACATACGGAAATGAATCACTATGCATATGAAAACGAACCACTTAGAAGTTGTACAAGTTCTTTCACCTTTCTTGAGGATCTTCAGAGCAGTATACGATTTATTTCATTGATCATTCATACTTGAATTAATATATATATATATATATATATATATATATATATATATATATATATATATATATATATATATATATATATATATATATATATATATATTAGCTTTGAAATTCTTTGCTATTCATATTTATTTTGTGAAAAGTAATCTTGGGTTTGTAGCATTTCATTACATAGAAATAAGCAACTAGACGAATAAGAAAGAAAACACACTTACCAGTACTATATCTGGACACACATACGGAAATGAATCACTATGCATATGAAAACGAACCACTTAGAAGTTGTACAAGTTCTTTCACCTTTCTTGAGGATCTTCAGAGCAGTATACGATTTATTTCATTGATCATTCATACTTGAATTTAAATTACCAATACACCAACACTTGCAGTGACATTTTATGACATTAGTTTTTGACGGAACTCATTCTTAGAATACACAAACCTAGTCTACTATTTATATTTGTTCTATTTGAACATATTATATATAAAAGCATTAGGCATACAGTTATCCAGAAGATGTTAAACTTTAAAATGCATAAAATCTTGTTGAACCTATTGAAAAACAACTAAAAAAATATATATAGTTGGAAAAAGTAGTTGTTTTTCAATAGGTTCAACAAGATTTTATGCATTTTAAAGTTTAACATCTTCTGGATAACTGTATGCCTAATGCTTTTATATATAATATGTTCAAATAGAACAAATATAAATAGTAGACTAGGTTTGTGTATTCTAAGAATGAGTTCCGTCAAAAACTAATGTCATAAAATGTCACTGCAAGTGTTGGTGTATTGGTAATTTAAATTCAAGTATGAATGATCAATGAAATAAATCGTATACTGCTCTGAAGATCCTCAAGAAAGGTGAAAGAACTTGTACAACTTCTAAGTGGTTCGTTTTCATATGCATAGTGATTCATTTCCGTATGTGTGTCCAGATATAGTACTGGTAAGTGTGTTTTCTTTCTTATTCGTCTAGTTGCTTATTTCTATGTAATGAAATGCTACAAACCCAAGATTACTTTTCACAAATATATATATATATATATATATATATATATATATATATATATATATATATATATATATATATATATATATATATATATATATATATATATATATATATATATATATATATATATATATTATATACTTGGTTTTCTCGGCGCTCAATGTTTACAATTCCTGTCATAACACCAATAACAGCTGAAGTCTGCTAAAATCAGCTGAGGGAGGCAGCGTCGGCTACGTGATCGACACACTTTGGCTCGGGCATTCATATAGAGACTACGTAAATAAGTGTAATAACTTTTGGTGACGATTTGTAATCTTTCCTAGACTAAATAAATTTATTTCACGACAAAGCGGTGGTTTTTAACAGATTAGAAGTGGAACGCAAGTTCTGCACGGGTTAATTAACTGATATGCCAAGTTTCAAACAAGTGCCTTTTTGTCTGTCTTTAAACTTCAAAGCCCAGTGGTGAGTACCCAAAATCCTGTTACTATCTGCTTGCTACATTGTTATAAGCCCAGTGTGTGTGTGCATAAATATATTTGTTGCAAAGACAATGAGTAGTGATCATATAAATTATAGCACTAGGCGTTCCCGGTCACATCGTCGCAGGTCATCGCTGCCTCGACGTCGGGACTCAAGTTATAATGCTTTACAAAAAAGATTGGAACATTTAGAAACAATGTTGCGAAATTCTTCGAGTACTAGTTCTAACGCTCCGGGCATATCTGTCGCGATACCGTCTACCTCGCGCTCGCCGCCGCCACTTATTGACATACCTTTTAAGCCGCAGTCACATTAGGCTGCTTTGCCAGCCGCTGGTTGCTGCTGGCTGCTAACAGCCATCTAGCAGCGTAGTGTGAACCTGCAGCGCCCGCTGCTTCTCCCAGCCGGCGAGTGAATTCACCAGCGGCTAGTTGAGTAGCGCATGTCCAACTTTACCAGCCACCAGCTGTTCACATGACGTCGTACTCGCTATTAGCAGCGTTTCACCAGCATAGTTTGAACCTCGTGTAGCGTCAATAGCGGTTGGTGATTGGTTTCATTTTTCGTATTATGCAAATGCAAGTCCTAGCGAAAGTGACTTATATTTTTTATCATTATTAAAGATGACAGAAATTGATGAAGGGTCTTCATCTGCAAGCTCTCTTAAAAGTCCCCTATTTATTCGCCCCCTATTTATTTCTCCGACTTATCCAGTCCCTAGCTCACGTGCCTTTTTTCTTTTCACTCCTATTCTCAATAATTGTTGCAACAACGCTCTCCGTGGAGCCAAAGAAGACATGTCCTACACAAGTAATAAACTCAAAACTGATTGTTTTCGCTATTGGCAGCTGTAATACCGGTACAAATTCGAGATGTAATGTCAACTCAAAACAGCCGCTGCTGGCTATTGCTGTTAGCAGCCAGCAACAACCAGCAGCTGGAAAAGCAGCCTAATGTGACTTAGCGTTGATATACCTAGTACTTCGCTGTCTCAGCAAATTGCGAAATAAGTTTCCAATTTTCAAGGGCGGGCATTAAATGATTCTCGCTATGTGGGTCGTTTTGAATTAATACCGTAGTATCGTTTTAATTAATAATAATAATTAATTAATTGATGGATCTATTGACGGGTTGACTGTAGATAAGTGGATTGATAAGATAAATTCTGTTGGCAGCCTATATAACTGGGACGAACAAACAAAAATATTTTATACAATTTCACGCATACATTTTCTACCTGGTCAGAATGCATTGCACTAGAATGCATTAGAAAATGCATTGAAAACTGCTTTTCCGGTCCAACAGGGGATTTCAGCTAAACTTAAGGATTTCGTTACCATCGAACGTCACCCTAATAAGAATTTTATTTTATTTGTAAGGGCCTGAAGAAATGTTCACACTAGAAAGCGATATGCCCATCGACTCCGACGTAGTAACATAAACATACGTAGAGCGGTGCAGTCATAATTTGTAAAATGCAGACGTTAACTAAATATTTCGTTCGTGTTAGGGCACGAACTCATTTTATAATTAGGCATGACTATGACTAGACAACAATTTCATGAGCTAATAAGAGGAAGCACAGAAAGGCTGTTTGATGCAAAACTGAAAAAAATTGAAAAAAAACTAGTAGCCATGACGAAGTGCCCTTCTGAGAAATTACCTGAATTGAAAAACATTATTAACAGTTTTAAGATTGTTTACAAGCGAAAATGGGTCGTGTGTAACAGCACAGCATTTTTGGCCAGCTTTTGAGCTGAAATACCAGTGTGTGTGGTGTCAGAGCCAGGGCTTGCGTACGCAGGGATCGAGCAACGTGGGACTTGGATACTTGGACAGCATTGGCACAGCGATCTGCCATCAGGGGCGGAGCACGCAGCGCGCCAAGGGACATCGAGGAGCAATTATTTCGATTTCAATTGGGTGGTTCTGGTTTGCTTGGCTCCAAAAGAGTGAGTACTCCTATATCGTCGCCTCAGGTCAACAGTAGGATATCTAAAAAAAAGTCAGTTTTAAGATATCTGTATCAATTAATTTGAAAAGAAAGCCTTTATTCAGTGAAACACTAAGATATGACAAAACTAATGTATATTGTTCAGAAAATTACTTATCTTTGTGTAGCCTAATTACGCTAAACTTACCTTATATAATGCAACACTATGATAACACACATATCCTAGTGTTCCACTAGTTGTTTTCTGTTAAACTGATCATAAATAATGCAACACTAAGTTATAATACACATATCCTAGTGTTTCATTAAAATTACTGCGCAAATGCGAAATATGTCTTGTTTTGCTGGTCAGTTAACCTACAATTATTAGTGAAATTGTTGCTGGGATCTTGTAAATATATCTATTTTTGGTCTAAAAATGGATATCTCTAAAATAAAAAATGGACAAACATGTAACATAACTAGTAGAAGTAAATATTTAGTTTATTTGGCAAATAAATCCAATGACAATGGGGATAAAAAGGAAGAAAAAGAGAACGGTAAGTAAAATCATTGGCGCTTTTGCCTCCATTGTTAAAATAAAGTTTCTCATGAGGCGTCTTATCATACACGTGTAATAGATGCGACATTGTAAGATGCAAGCAGTCAGTGTTTTACTTTTTTTAAATGCTGGTTCTTTTACTATGTACCTACGTACACCATAAGGGGACGTGCATTTGAAAACTTTGAACATTGATTATGACAAAATGCCTCGTGAAATTAAGGCCTAAGTATTCACATCATTAATTATTTTGTTGAGAAATTATGTTAGCTGATTTTAAATTATACTTAGTATAAAATATTCAAATTTAATGTTACAACAGTGCCCCTTTTCTCAGTCTTTAGTAGAAGCACGTAGGGGTTAAATAGGGGGTTAGTGGGAACAAAATATTTCTATGCGCTTCTACTACTTTGTGGAAATAGTAACCTCTTATTTTTTTAAATACATCCATTACTTTTACGTTGTAGACCTCGTTGTAGAAAACAATATGTAGTGTTGCCATGTTAATAAAAATATAAACACCTAGTTTTAGCATCAGTTTTTTTAAATTTTACTATTATTAGTTATAATATGTATTTTTAGTTTCCGAAATTGAGGCCGAAGCATCCACTTCAAGTTTACATGATGAATTCCATCAAAAGAATAAACGTGTAGCACAGTGGTTACACAATCAAACTTTTAATGGAGAAGATGAAGTGCCATTTTCATCTGGTCCAATGCCACCTAATAAGATATTATTGACTGTGGTTAGCCAAAATGATACTCTGTTAGAAGAAGTAAGAGACAGTGAATTGGAGGAACTTGTAGCAATGCCCATTTCTCAAAGTCAAGTTGATGGAATCAATGATAACTCAAATAATGTCCAGCACAGTTTTGAGGAAAGCGCAAGTGATTTTTCATCAGACGATAGCGTGCAAGATCCAAATTTTGTATTGAATGATGATGACATGCAAAATATCGAAGATGGTAGTGGTACAACAAACGTAAGGGATGTAGAAATAGAGAACGAAAATGCTGAAAATAATAACATTGAAACAGTTGAGGAAGAGGACAATAATGAGCGCCAGAGAAGTAGGAAACGATTAAAAAATAAGGCTTTATGGAAAAGAAACGTAAAAAAACAAAAAATTAATTCTGGACAAGAATATGTTTCGAGACTAGGAAAGGTGCACAAAGCTAAATCTGTCCTGCAGGCTTGTGGCGAATCCTGTTCATTTAAATGTTCCGAAAAAATTAGCGAAATTGATAGAAGAGAATTATTCAAAGCATATTATAAGCTTGCTGACAGGTCGCTCCAAAGAGAGTATTTGTCTAGAATCATTGAAAAAATATTGAATAAACCTGATAAACAGTACAAGAAGAAAACCTTTACATGTGCATACTTTTTTAATATTAATGATATAAAAATTAGGGTATGTAAATTATTTTTCAAACATACGTTAAATATATCTAACTGTGCTATTGCCACTGTATTGACAAAAATAAATGAGTTTGGATTTTTGGAAAAGGAAAAAAGGGGTACACATTTAAACAGAACCAATCAAATGGATGAAAATATGATTGCAGGTGTAATCCAACATATAAATAGTTTTCCCAAAACAGAGTCCCATTATTGTAGATCTACCACAAAAAGAGAGTTCTTGGAAGGATCACTTAATTTAAGCATCATGTACCAGCTCTACAAGGATCAGTGTATAGAAAATAACAGAACTTTCGTAAAGCAACATTTTTACACAAATATTTTTAACACGAAGTTTAATTTGGGTTCTTTTAAGCCAAAAAAAGATTTATGCTCCGTTTGTGAAGTTTTTAAAAATTTAAATGATGAAGAAAAAGAGAACAAAAAAGATGATATTGAAAAACACAATGAAGAAAAGGTTTTGTCTCGTTTAGAAAAGGGAAAAGATAAAAATTTAGCCTTACAAGATGACAATATAATGTTATGTTCTTACGATCTGCAAGCTGTGACGCCGTTACCTAATGGAAATGTGTCAACGTTTTACTATAAAAGTAAACTTAACGCTTTTAATTTTACAATTTTCAACATACCAAAAAAATTAGGTTTTTGTTACATGTGGCACGAGGGGGAGGCTAAACGGGGAGCCAATGAAATTTCGACATGCGATTTTGAGTACCTAAAAAAATATGGCATAGGAAAGAAAGTTGTTTTCTATAGTGATAATTGCACAGCTCAAAACAAGAATAAATTTTTGATGACGATGTATTTGTACACTGTAGAAAACTATGATATAGAAGAAATTACCCATAAATACTTAATAATTGGCCATACGGAAAACGAAGGTGATTCAATGCATTCTTGTATTGAAAAGGAAAGAACACGAGTGCTGAAAAATGGTCCGATTTATGTTCCATCTGAACTAGTAACTATTGCTAAATCAGCTAAAAAGAAAGGAAACCCATACGAAGTTAAGGAAATGTCAACCGAAGATTTCATTGATTGGAAAAAAATACACAAAAAAATAGGTACAAATTTTAATATAAATGAAAAAGGCGAGAAGGTTTTATTTAACGAAATTAAAATAATTAAGGTGGAGAAAGGTGAACCAAACAAAATTTTCTACAAGACCTCATACCAACAAGAAGAATTCAACATTATAAATATTAGAAAAAAAACAAGAACCCAACGAGGAAGCCTGACTTTACTTCCTGCATATAACACAACACCGCCAATACCTATTAATAAAAAAAATGACTTACTTAGTTTGTGTAATGATAAATTAATACCAAAGAAACACCACAATTTTTTTTGTCGTTGATATCATCATCTATAATTAGTAATGATGATTCCGATTGATTTTTTATTTTTTTTAATAAAAATCTATAAACTACTGTTTGTTTTTATGATATTATTCTCTTGTTCCGTGTATTTACTTTTACATTTTTGTAAACAAGAAAAGTAAAAATAACAAGCTCAAACTTTTAAACTAGTTTACCTACTAATTTCTAACAGTTTCATAATTTCTGCATTTAGATAAGAAAAAGTTAATTAGAGTTTAAAAAATATAGATTTAACTAAAAAATATTTAAATTTTCATAGAGATACACTAAGATATCTAGCAAATATCTGTGAATATTAATTATTTTTCAGAGCAACAGTAGGTTAAGTTAGTTTTTTTCTGTTTACAGTTTTTTTTTGTTTTATTAGCTTATTTTTATAAATCATACGTAACTATGATAGTAACCAAAATTCCATTTAAATTCATAAAAAAATTAAAAAGTTATAAAAAACTGAATTTTCACTAAATTTTTAACTGCGTTTTTTTTATAATAGAATTTTTTTTACATATCCTACTGTTGCCCTGAGGCGACGATATTTCCATTCCTTTATATCATTATTATCCATTGCTTGATTTTATTTATGTTATTTGTATTTTTATTGTTCTTTGGGAAGCACGTGGTTATTTTCAGTTAAAATGAAGAGCTTTAAGAGTAAAAGAGGCTTTTCAGAGATTTAGAGCTTTAAAAATAAAAAGGGGAAACATTAAATTAACACGTTTTGAAACTTTTCTTGATGAATTTGATAATGACAATGTGGGTCAGCTACCGGATCGCATTAAAAGGTGCGAGATGTTCAATGCTTTCAGTGAGGTTCAGTGTGTAATTGAAGAAATTGATGATACCGAATCTCAACGAAACTATAGATAGGGTTCTTTTTGAGGATACTTCCTATAAAGTCATTTCAAGGGCACAAAATATTCCAGACGAACAGGGTATGGGTGCGCGGTTAACTCCAAGTCCTGTTAGTCAAAAAATGTCAAATTACCAACACTTGAAATTCAGCCTTTTTATGGGTCGTATAAAACGTGGCTGGAATTTCGTGATGCAGGCAATGCACAGTCAGATGAAGATTTAATTCCAAGTTAAAAGTTTTATTATCTAAAAAGTTTTCTAAAAGGTGCTGCTTCAGATGTTAGCTAATTCAGTCAATAGAGGTTTGTGATGAAAACTACAATGAAGCTTGGGAGTTATTAAGACAGTTTCGAACATAAAAAACTTATAGGCTTAAGTCACAATTCATTGTATAATTTTTCTCCGCTCATAAGAGAATAATACACGGGGTTGAAAAAAATATTAGATGAAACAAGGAAAAGTATTAGGGGTTTAAAAACTTTAAAACACCGGTTGAGACATGGGATGTGTTATTAATTTACATATTAGTAAAGAAGTTAGATGTCAATACTAAATAGGAATGGAAGAAACAGTGTTAGATTCATTTCAAACTATGGATAAATTTTTGCAATTTTTAGCGCGTAGGTGTCAATATTTATACACGTCAGATAGAAGGGAAATTAAGCATTCAGATAAGGAAGTATCACAAAGGGGCGGTTAAGTAAATATTCCACGTCAAAGGTTTTTGTTGCTGCAAATCAATCATATCCTGTATGCAAAGAATCGCAATATATATTTCGATGTAAAACATTCATTGCCGTAGAGTCGCACTACTGCCGTAAGGGCACTTCTAAAAGCTACTTAGATGCTTATTTAAATATCTCCATAATGTATAGAATGTACAAAGATATCTGTATTACTAAAAATATAAAGCCTGTCACGTTAGAGAAATATAGGCAAATATTCAAGGAATATAATTTATAGGTTTTTTTAAACCTAAAAAGACCAGTGTAAAAGGTGCCTGGCTCAGAAAAATGTATCTAATGAGAACAAGAACAGGAATTAGATTACAAAAAGCACTTAGAAATGAAAGAAGCTACCAGAAGTGCTCGTGACTACGATAAAGCTTTAGCAAAAGAAGATCCTAGCATTTTAGCATTTAATTTCGATCTTGAGGCAGTACTGACTACACCAAAAGGGTATGCGGGCAATTTTGTTATTTAAGGAAGCTTGCTGTATACAACTTGACTGTATACAACTTAGCCACTCAGGATGTAAACTGTTATCTTTGGGATGAGACCCAGGGCAAAAGAGGAGCAAATGAGATTACTTCATGTATACTTCATGTATACAGACAAATTCTATTTTTGCAGCTATGTGTCTCCACTTTGCGCTAACCATCCATCTCTAAAAACAGTTGATCATCAATTCTTCGAAACAGGACACACAGAAATGGAGTGTGACTCCATACATTCAAAAATAGAAAGAAGAGCAAAGCACGTACCGGTTTATAAGCCTGAAGGATGGGCACAACTTATTCGAGATGCTCGTATAATGCCTCGACCTTTTGTTGCAAAACATGATGTTTGACGATTTCTTGGACTTTAAAACTTTTTCATCAACTTCTTTTAATTTTAGTCAGATTCCCTGGAGAAAAGTTTGCTGCCTTCGTTACATCAAGGATCAAAAATCCAAAGTATTTTATAAGACAGACTTTGCTGGAGAGTTTATTGATGATGTTTATTGCTCTAACCCTACCAAAAAACGGGGACGTCCAAAACAAGCAGTGATACAAAGCCTACGAAAGTACACTACCCATAGCCGAGCTAAAAATGGAAAAATTTAGAGACCATGTGTAAAGATTTAACAATACCCAAGCTTACCATAGTTTTTATCAAGCTTTGAAAACGAACAAGAATGTTCGAAATTTACCACAACCTGATGCCGAGGAAAGTGAAACCGACTCCGATAAGGCCTAAATAGAGTTTGTTGTTACTTTTACGTTTTATTTATTTTATAATCTATGTTTCTCTTTTGTAAAAAAAATAAAACTTTGGTTCTATAGAATGCATTTTTTCTGCACGAAAAATATTTTTTTATTTGGCAAAACCGTGCATTGTGTTTTTTAGTGTTCGTTGTTTGTTCAAAAAAAGGAATGTGCTTTTTTTCCAAAAAAAACGAATGACTTCAAAATATAATGTAAAGGCAGGTTAGACATCTAATAGTGGTCCATAATTATATGGCAGCAAAGGAATTTCATTGTTCTAATTTTTTAAGCAGCTTTGTACATGTTTAAAACGCAATTATCTCAAAACTATTGACTTTCATATTCGTGGTTCTAGTGTTGGGGTCACGATGTGTGTTACTTACTTTACAAAATAAAAATAAGTGATGGTATGTTAATTCCTGTATGCAGACAAGCGTTTCAAGGTATCTTAGGTGTTAAAAAGGACAGAATTATAAACATTTTAAAAAAGTATAAAGCCGGCATCCCACGGCGCGTGGCTCGGCAAGTCACGAGCAAGACTCGCCGAGCCACGCGCCGTGGGAATGGACGCGCTCGTCATTTCCGGCTCAGCTTGTGGAGGCTTGTGTTTTCCCGCTTCTCATCGGCAAATCTGATGCGAGGCAAAGGAAGGCGAGCGTCTTCGGGCTCGGCTCGTATAATTTCAACCCGATCCAACGACTATCGAAGCGTGTTGCTGATGTTTCAGTTCAGTAGCGTCTTGTAGTTGCGGAGGAAAAGAGATTTCAATTTATTTTAGAAATGGAATGGTCAAATGACATAGTGTTAGAGTTTTTGTCGTTATACGAAGGGGAGCCAGCGATTTGGAATCCAAGAGATCCAGATCATAAAATCAGAAACCTTGTGCATGATGCTTGGAAACGTATAGAATGGAAAATGAGTATGAAATTTTCACATTCAGAACTGAAAAAGAGAAGGATACCCTAATTGCTACCTTTAGAAAACTTGTACAAAAGGTACTTGTGCAAAAACATGTACATTTTTCTGAACAACTCACATTACAACAGTATGTACAACAATTTATAAAGTTATATAAATATATAGGTACTTACATAGTGCGGCTTTTGTACAAAGCTACTCTCCACCATCGCCTTTTCATTCTCTTTTGCTTCATTTTCAAAAAACTATCTAACATTATGTAGTAGGCGGCCGCAGCACAAGCTGCAACACGTCTTTGTCTGTTATTCATGTTCAAAACTGAAGCATGATACAAAGTATCATGAACTGAAGTGAAACCGAAGTGAAGTGTACGTACCTCACTGGCAAGACTAAATAGCGAGTTTTGCCGAGCCAGCACGAATCCGCACGAGCTAACACGCGTTGTGGGAATACCCATCCACTTGCCAAGCCTTTTAACGAGCCAAGCCTGGGCGAGCTTCCACAAGCCCAAGCCACGCGCCGTGGGATGCCGGCTTAAGACTAACTCAGCTATGCCTGTTGAAAACAGAGGGGGAGATCGAATTGGGGATAAAAACAATAATAAAACCGAAGCTATGAAACAGTTTCTTGAATCTTTAACATGTACTGAAACTCACTATTGCCGCTCAAAAATATTTATTAGAATTTATTTACCTCCTGAGTTAAGTATTACTAAACTGTAGAAAATGTATAATGAAAAAATGGCCAATAACGAACAACTTACAGTAAAGGAATGTTTTTTTAGATATTATTTTAATACAAATTATAATATTGGGTTTGGCACACCAAAAACAGACTGACATGATCACTGACATGACTGACATGATCAGTGATCACATTCTCCTTTGACTGCCAAAAGAATTTGGCAATACCAAAACTCCCTGACCAGTCAGCATATTTTAGTATGCAAATTAACTTTTACCATTTGGCCATAGTTTGTGGAACATCCAAAAGTCAGTTAAATCCAGATAATGTTAGCTCTTATATTTGGACGGAATTGGACCATCAAAGAAGCTCAAACGAAATTTCTTCTTGTTTGCACCACACTTTTTTTAAATTTGTTTTTTTTAATTTTAATTTTGGGGAAAATATCACAATCATTCGCCTTGTTTGCGATGGATGCGGGGCACAAAACAAAAATTCCACAATTATTGGAACGTTATGTTATTGGCTACAGTATGAAGCCCCACCACATATGGAAAAAATCGAATTTGTGTTCCCAGTTGTTGGGCACTCGTACATCCCCCCAGACCGGATATTTGGTCAAATTGAAAAAGTCTATAAACGACATACAATAGTTATACATCCAGATGAATACATTAATATGATCGAAAAGTTTACTATCGTTTACAAAACTGGAAATGACGGGGTGATGATCAAGGATTGGAGAAGTGAAACTCAAAGTCTTAAAGCAAGCAGGTTATTGGCATTTTAAATTTCAACCTTCAAAGAGAATAATCATTATTAAATGGAGGTCCACTGGTACGAGGTGAAGCATAAAATGAAATTTGTCCGCCTAAAGGCAAGAGGGGGTAAAAATTTCTCAGATGAATCCAAACATACTGGAATTTGGAGTGCCTATTAACAAGGATAAAAATCAAATTATTACAAAACTATTACAAAAACATTATGGGAACGAATGGGAAACCGAAAATGCCTTGCTATTTTTCAGAACCAAATTTCAAAATGTAGTAGAAGGAGAAGAGGAAGATAGCGAAGAGACCAACTGTGAAGCAGAACAAGTTGATTTTGGCATTTAGATATTTTTATTGTTTTGATAAGAAATAAAACTTATTTTTTATATAAATGGGTGTTTTTGTAATTAAATATTTATAATTTAGGTGCAAAACCCGGCATGTTCATATTACTAATACATTTTTAAAGGTTGAGGACTACACGATTTTTAAAATTAGATTTAATGTTTTTCGTGTCATAATAATTATTCTTTGAAAAAATCGTTCCCTAGTTAGTTCATACAAAGTGTCTAGAGGTTTTTTGTTATTATCTACATTTCTGTTTAAGTGGACTTGCCCGATTTTGAATCTAGGCGACTGATATTTACTAAGTATGTAGCAGTTAACACTGCTTCACCCCATAGTTCTCCAAAAACGCTTAGTTAAATCTGCACTGTGCACCACTGCACGCGCTTTTTATGTCATGTTCTGTTAACGGTATCGAGTTATCAAGGCGGTATCGAGAACACAGGGATCAGTATCAGTATCAGTACGTGACCATCTATAAAGAAAGCGTTCATTATGTAGTTTTGGATATGGAAACGTATTGACTGTCTATCGGCGCCAAGTTGGAACTATTAGCTAATGCTAATACGGCGGATTAGAGTTGATATAGACGAGTTGCGTTCTTATTATATTTCGGGTTGCCGTTCTCGAATTACATGCTACTTGTAGTCGCAATTTTTCCTAGCGCGGTCCCGAACTTCAAAGCAAAGATGTTTGGGTAGCAAAATACACCGGGAATGTAATACCACTGCAATTTTTCGAGCGCGAGTTTTCGGAAGTTTTTTCGAGTGCTCTTGCGTGCATTGTGTTTTTTAGTGTTCGTTGTTTGTTCAAATTGTGGTATCAGCAATGTCAAACATCACAGAGAAGCGTTCCGGTAAACGAAAATTACGTGCACTGTGTTTTTTTAGTGTTCGTTGTTTGTTCAAATTGTGGTATCAGCAATGTCAAGCATCACAGATAAGCGTTCCCGTAAACGAAAATTACGTGCATTGTGTTTCTTTAGTGTGCGTTGTTCGTTCAAATTGTGGTATCAGCAATGTCAAGCATCACAGAGAAGCGTTCCCGTAAACGAAAATTACGTGCATTGTGTTTTTTTAGTGTTCGTTGTTTGTTCAAATTGTGGTACAGGTTTCGGCAACCCCCCCATTAATTTATTTGCGACAATGTTAAATGCCAATTGCAGCCGTTATTTCTCTTGGAAACCTGATCTATTGCAGTCGATGCATTTACTGTTTCATGGGGAGGCGAATTATTTTACGCATTTACTCCATTCTCCTTAATATCCAAATGTTTAAATAAAATTATTAACGATGATGCCACCGGCATTTTAATCGTTCCCAGCTGGCCGACACAGCCGTGGTACCCAGTTTTTTCAAACTTACTTATATCAAAAGTTATACGGTTTCCACCAAATAGTCCAGGCTGTGAACCGGGATTTATGCTATAATAAAAAAAAACATGTAGCGTCGAATCGAACATTTTTTGAGGATTTCACTTCAGGGGGTCCTCAGGATCATTCATACACCTTAAAAACCTCTTGGGAACCCAAATCCCACCCTTTGGGGGGCAAATGACTGAAAATCCCCCCAAAATTATTAAAATATAAAAGTATTTTGGCATTTCGAGTGCACCTAGGAGGTTTTTTGGGTCGCTGAACCCGAATACGACATCAGATTTACTTTGACTCCATCATAGGGGTGGTAAAATCCATAAAGTTGGCCAATTTTGCACCCCCGGAATGTTTTTTTTTTGCACCCCCGGATTTACTTGTTTTTGGCATCTTGAATGCACCAAGGAGGTTTTTTGGGTTGCTGAATACGATTCCAAAGTCAGATTCATTTGATTATCATTGTAGGGGTAGTAAAATTGCTGAAATTCGCCGTTTCTGCACCCCCAAAGTATTATTTCGCAATTTGGATAGGATATTTTCACAATTCCAATGAAGAGCTGCAACCTACAAATTGGGGATGGAAAATACAGTCGGGTGAACTCAGTCCTGTCCGAATGACATAGGTACCAGCACCAGAACAAATCTTAAATGTTATTTCGTGTGGATGTAAAAAAAGGATGCGGCAGATCATGCGGCTGTCGAAAGAATGGCGTACGATGCACAGTGAACTGTACGAATTGTAAAGGATCGATATGTGCCAATGTTGACACCGAGGCGTCTGCTAATGATGACGAAGATGATGATACGCAATTATACGATCATATAGACTTTACCAACGGCGAAGATGAAGATCAACGTGGTAATAATATTAGAGGCGAGCCAACTCTTGAAAATGATGATTCTGATGACGAATTCTGCATATTGTAAATAATTTGTTAAAAAAAAATAAAACGTTAAGAATAAACTAAAATATAAATAATTAAATATTTGTATTCTTTTTCAAACCACGATTATTATTATTCCTATCCTATTATTATTATTATTTGTGCTGGTAAGTCCCCCCTGGCCTCCGACTAGTCCAGAGAGTCCCTCCAGCCTCGTTACTCAACGACCGCTCCCCACGCCCGCGGGGTAAGCGGTCATTGAGGTCGCAATTCATGTGTCCTGAGTAGACGCAACGAGCCAAGTATGACGGCCTTCTGCATCTTCCCAGCGATGACTTCTACCGATTGACGGCATGCTGGGATGGTTCTTAATTCTGAGAGCAATGATTGTCGCATACCTCCGAGAGAGCCAATAATAAGAACCACTATTTTAACAGAATAACCCGGATACAGCCTGCGGAGTTCAGAGAGTAAATCTCGATATTTTGTCCCTTTCTCCTCCTCTTTCAAGACAATGTTCTTTTCGGCCGGAGCCGAAAACTCTATAACGAACATCGTCTTGACACCAACTCAAGACGATGTCGAGGAGGACTATGTCAGGCTTATTGGCTTGTATCCGCCTGACGGTGGGGAATGAATAGTTCCAGTATAACCGGGACCTCTCATTCCCCACAACAGACTCAATATCCCCCGGAGCATAGGGCAACACCGGTGTCTGATCTATACCGTACGAGTGCCGTAGGTGGTAATGCAGCACTCGTAATGCCGCCGTTATGTCGATGGATAAGGCAGAGACCGCATATGCTGGACAAGCTGACAGCAAATTCATAATGGTCTCTGGGGCCCGACGACATGCTCTGCAGCTGACGTCATGCACTTCTATACCCATCACGCGGCTTCGGTAGACCAGGGTGCTTAATACACTATCTTGGCAAGCTAATATAAAACCTTCGGTCTTTGACTTCAGCCCAGCTGACCTCAAAAAGCTAAAGGTCAGCTTTTGGGATAAGACTAAGTACTATATTACTATAGTAGACTCCATGCAATGGTTATCCCTGTGCTGCTGAAAACGAAGTGTATTTCCAGCAGCCCGAAAGTGGGCTTTCAACCGAGCAGGGTCCAACTCGGTGACAGAGTTTGGATTATTCTGCTCGGTGTCGAAGTCGAGACCTAGGCTATTAGCTGATCTTTGTGCTGCCCTATATATAAAAGCTCCTACGCCAGCTCCTTCATGGTCTTTGACCATGAGGAGTAGGGGATCCGAACTCCTGATAATTTTACAGGCTGTGTCCAGAGTTACTCTGTTGTAGAGACACTCCAATCCCAAGAGTCCACGGCCTCCCTGTTGTCGTGGGAGATATAACCGCGGAACGGACGATCTCGGATGCAAACTCCGACAGATGCATCATTTTGCGGGTACCTACGTCGAGTTGCTGCAGCTCCTCCTGTGTCCATTTGATTACTCCAAAGGAGTAGAGTAGAACCGGAACGGCAAGCATATTTGTCGCCGCCACCTTGTTGGTCCCCGACAGCTCTGAGGACCAGATCTGTCGAAGCAGGTGGCGGTACTTGCCCCGGAGAGCGTCTTTTGTAATATTTACCTCCTGGATGCGACTTTGTGGCACACCCAGGTCTCTACGGCATCAAGGTGGTGTAAGATGGCTCCGTCTACCAGCTGCGCATCATCTTCGTAGTCCCCGCATCGTCCTCTCTTGAGATGAATCAGTGCACATTTATCCAACCCAAATTCCATACCAATATCCGCTGTGTACTCTTGCGCCACTCGGAGGGACTGTTGTAAATCCCTTATTATTATTATAATTATTATTATTATTATTATTAAAAAAGGGGAGAACCCCGAAATAAATTTAAATTGGAAAAATATTAAACATTTAAAAGAGTGCCAAACTAGCAATTTTATCACCCCTACGATGATAATCAAATGAATCTGGCTTTGGAATCGTATTCAGCGACCCAAAAAACCCCCTTGGTGCATTCGATATGCCAAAAACATATAAATTGCGAAATAACACTTTGGGGGTGCAAAATTGGCCAACTTTATGGATTTTACCACCCCTATGATGGAGTCCAAGTAAATCTGATGTCGTATTCGGGTTCAGCGACCCAAAAAAAAACCCTAGGTGCACTCGAAATGCCAAAATACTTTTATATTTTAATAATTTGGGGGGGATTTTCAGCCATTTGCCCCCCAAAGTGTGGGATTTGGAATCCCAAGAGGTTTTAAGGTGTATGAAGAATGATCCTGAGGACCCCCTGAAGCGAAATCCACAAAAAATTTTCGATTCGAAGCTACATGTTTTTTTTTATTTTCCGGTTCACAGCCTGGACTAAGTCTATAATGGGTTTTCATGTTCTAATTGACCAAAACTTATAACGTGTATATGTATAACGTGTATAACCTTATGTATAACGTGTGTTACTCAAAATTTGTCTGGATTTCTGGATTTCGGTATTTTACTAGCTTAGATTTATTTTCTGGTTATTACCTCTTGCCTCCGAATCAATACCAATAACTGCATTTAATACACAAGATGGTCATAACGAATTTTTAAGAGTTCCATTTGGTGTATGAATCCTTCAGTTTTTCAACGCACTTTAATACGGATTTAGGGCAATTACGATTTAATAAAGTCGTAGTATATTTAGATGATGTGTTAATACCTAGTACTACTATTGATGAAAATTTTACTATATTGTTAGATCTTCCCTAAGAAATTCAAATGTAGCGCTCGTGTACAAAGTAAAAACACCGAAAGTGCTTAGGAAGCTTAAAACCCAATTTCAAGAAGCAAGCGGGTCAGCAATAAGACATGACGTTCACACAGTTGAATCTGGCGAGAGGAGACGCCAGAAAATGATTATCTGTTTGACCTTGTCATAAATTGAAGTATAAAGTATACAGGAAAGTGACCTATAATTAATCTATAATATAACAATATTAAACGAAGTTTTAACTATTTTTAAAGCCAATGGTTTAACCTTAAATTTAGAGAACAAATTTAGAATATTTGGGATACGAAATTTCTGATTCTTATGTAAAACCAAGTCAAACTAAACTTGATGCTGTCACACAGTTTCGTGAACCAACGTATGTTCGTCAGTACCTTGGTTTAACAGGATATTTTCGAAAATTCATTAAAGATTATGCAACAAAATCTAAACCTCTTTGTGGTCTGCTCGCAAAGAATGTTGAGTGGAATTGGGGTGACAAACAGCAGCAAGCTTTTGAAACCTTGAAGCAATTTTTGATATATGTACCTGTTCTTGTCGTGTTTGACCCAGGGAAGGATATAAAATTAAACACTGATGCTAGTCGGTGGGGCCTGGCTGGAATTATGGTACAGTTGCATGAGAAAAAGGAAAGAGTGGTAGCGTATTTTAGGAGGAGAGTGGTAGCGTATTGTATTGGAAACACTTGCCATAGTGGCACCTGTGAAAATATTTCGACAATATCTCTCAGGACGTTCTTTTACTATTATCACTGACTGTGCAGCAGTAAGACACATTTTTAAAACAAGAAATTAATGCCCGTATAGGTCGTTGGGTATTAGCGTTGAGTGAATATCAATTTAAAATTATACATAGGCAAGGTAAACAGATGCAGCATGTTGATGCTCTGAGTTGGAATCATTCAAGAACCAAAAAAGAGGTATTCATAGCTATGATTTCAGAAAAAGATTGGTTACTGGCGGCTCAACAAGACGACAAAAATATTAAAGAAATTCTTGAAAGCGGTGATTCTCTCAAAATAAACAGATTTTTAATAATTACACCTTAAAAAGGGATGTATAAAATTACGGCATATGGTTCACGTTGGTTAGCCCCTAAACAAGCAAGATTTCAAATATTACGAATGGCTCATGACGACGTTGGTCCGTTTCCGGCGTCATCGAAAACGGGGTTTGACGCGGGTTTCTCCCTTCATCAGGAGAAAATCACTTTTCACCTCCGTCGAGGGTGGTTCTTGGCTGTTCAGAGGGTGGGGTCAAGTCGGGGATGAGACAGCATCGCCATCGTTTCTAGCATCATCGAAAACGGGGTATGCCGCGGGTTTCTCTCTTCATTAGGAGAAAATCACTTTTCACCCCCGTCGGGGGTGGTTATTTGGCAGTTCAGGGGTGGGGTCAAGTCAGGGATGAGAAACAGCATCGCCATCGTTTCCGGCATAATCGAAAACGGGGGGTGACGGGGATTTCTCCCTTCATCAGGAGAAAATCACTTTTCACTCCCGTCGGGGATGATAGACAGCATCGCCATCGTTTCCGGCGTCATCGAAAATGGGGGATTTCTTCTTTCATAACGAGAAATGCTCAATTCGTCCGTTTGGGGGTGGTTTTTGACCGTTTTCGGAGGGTTGACCAGCTCAAAAAGAATTTTAACCCCCGCCATCGTGCTCAGCATCCTCGAAAACGAGGTGGGAAGGTGGTTTGGTAGCATTCTAAAATACTTCCATATTCGTCCGACTCATAGAATGTACTAGAACACAATAAAATTGTGGTCAAATGTGTAGTGATGTTCACAATATATTCCCTGGGGTCACCGAGATATACAGGGCACAGGGTATACTGCGGACATCATAGGGATTTTATTTTACTTTTTTTTAGACTAAGGTTTTGCTCGTTATATTATTATCTTTTATATTTATTTGTATATGTATGTTCTAATTAATAAACTGGGCCCAGTTCATTCAATTTTACAGCTATAGATTTGAGAGTCGCTTTGCGGTAGGCGAAGGCGAGCTGAGAAATAGTAATACCCCTCGGAGTACATTCAATAGCGAATTAGTGGGCAATAAAAAGTTTGCCTAAGCTAGCTGTTCTAAAATAAAAAAGATAAAAACCAAATTCCCGTGGACGCCACTGACCATACGCAACCAAGTTCCCAAATTGTTCTGGGTATCGAATCTACTACTTTGTAATTTTTGCACTTTCTGTAATAGTTGGGGAAAAGAAAAATAATACGCACAATAAGACTTATTACTACGTTTAATGTACTAATGTCAAATTTAGCTGGTGAGACATAGAAAGAGAGTTCAAAAATAGGTACATACAAATGTGGTATTGTACCTGGAAACGCAGTAAATACAATAAATAAACAGCTTATATAGAAAACGGTTATGTCGACGTGCACGATGACCTTTCCGCAATCAATATATATAAAAATACGGAGGCAATGCCTACCCAAATGTGTTTATCAAACAACCGAAGTAGTAGGCGAATACTTATTTATATACTTCGTCAAACGTTTGCTGAGGGCTCGTAATAATAATTGGAAATTTAAGCGTACACATGTAGCGTAGCAATATCAAGTCAATCGCAGGGTGTGTCCTGTTATACCTTGGCCTTAGATATTTTTGGTAATTCTGTTTACCAATTATATAGGTGAAAATACTTGCCCCGTCACCTAGCTCAAGGATAAAACCTAAATCAACAGGAAGTTAAGGAAGTAAAGTTATAAAAAAATAGGCATGAATGTGGTGGAAGGAATTATTCCGGGGTGATTGGACGCCACCAGTGGTGAAGGCCACTGGACCTAGGTACGACCAGACACAATCGGAGAGCAACGAGACACTATACTACTGGCGTGGGGTCAAGGGCCAGGACGAACAAGAAGCAAGCAGAGGTTAAAATGAAAAACTTAAATAGTTAAAGAAAAATGCCAATTGGTTTTCAATGCCACAAGAATGGTACAATCCGTCCAGTAATAACAATTATAGTGGTCAATTGTAGCAGAACGAGAAAAAAATCACAATATTACCAACACAATCTGTATTGCAGTGACGTTAGGTTAATTCAAAATTAAATTCTGCTGTCAAAAAAAGAGAACTTTATCAAAAAAAAAAATTAACTGGAAACATGATGAAGGTTGACTAATTAGGCGCAGCAATACACACTTACACGTATACACGCTCTGCACTTCGAATGCAGGAACGTAACATTCCTCTTTTTAAAATAACCTTAAAACTAGCTTATCTGTGATAGGCAATAAGTCTCCCAGTTCCAATGAAGTGGTTCTCCTGTGACGGTACAAAGGTACAGGGGTCGATGGACTTCAGTAAGTTGTTCCCAAAAGGTATCCTCAAGGATGGCTCACAAAGAAGTGGTGTAAAGGGTGGTCAAAGAAAAAAGTAGTCTATAAGGTGGTGTGGCGTACAGTCGCCGAAAGACAATGAAGCCCTGTAAAATAGACCGTAAGTTAGTCTCGTTACAAAAAGTTAGGTTAAGTGACTATATATCTGGCAAAACTTACTTAATTTCTTGGAAATACGGCTTTGAAAAGCTAGCTTCGCTGTGCCCCTCAATTCACTACACAGAGCACCTTCAGGGGTGCGTTCAATTTAGACGCCTGACGCACGGCGAGTGCACACCAGTACGTTCAAATTCAACGTCGGCGTGTCGGGTAGAATACTGAAGTGTTCAATTTAATGGGATGTATGCGTCCGGGTCACTCCGGGTGTACAACTTTTTACCCCAGTTAATAGCTATTTTCGCGGAGCTAATCCCGAACGCATTCATAGCGTTATCGCATGCGCATAATAAAATTGACTGTTCGCGGAGGCAAAAATACTCATTCCGGATTAAAAATTCCCTGTTCGTGGAACACATTTCTGTACTTCTTGATTCGTTCCGAACACGTTCAACTGATCCTGGGATGGGAGCTAGGATGTTAAATTCGGAACGAATTCTAACCTTAAATTTATAAATTTTGTATTGAAACCTTTCTTTTAAATCTGTATTTTTACCATTTTATTGAAGAACAGGCTAATTGTAAAAGTGGAAAAGCAAGGTAAGTAAGAATGAATTACTTAATAGACAAGTTTTCGGATTAGGTATCTACCAGTAAAAAGTAAAATTATACAAAAATGCTATTTTATATAATTTTTAGATGCTAAATCATTTGAGTTCAAGCGACGATGATTTGGATGAACTAGAAATAGTTCTCTTAGAGGTACCAAAAAATGGAAACTTTTTCTATATATTTCAAAATCTTTTCGCCCTCGGCCGGTTTTCTTAATATTATCTATATATTTCTTATATGTTCTTTCAAGATGTTTCCATAGATTTTCACAATTGCCTGCTGTTATGTTCTGATTTGTTTTGCGTCGTAATTCTTTAGCTATTTCTTCAAACATTCTTCTAAGATTTTTAATTTTTAATGAACCAACTTGTGCCCTGTACTCTTTATATAGATCCAGAAACATAATGGGAGAATTGTGGGTCCATTTATAAGATTCGGTTTCATTTTCTTGAGTGGAAGTAGACGAAAATATTAAAAACTCGAGACATATAGCTACAAAAGTAAATAATTTTTATTCTATATTGACAATAAAATTGCAAAACTTACCCTCTTGTTCGTCCATTTTAAATAATTCTGTTTTAATAAACCAATTAAACCAGAAACCATACAGAAACCTAACCAAACTTCGAAGTTCGTTCCACAAAACTTTTAGGTAGGTACCTATGTGGTGCGTTCGCGGACTTCAAAAATCCGAAAATAGTTCGAGGACGCGCTTGCGCATTGGTAAAGTCCAGAACTTGTTCAGTATACATTCCAAATGTGTTCGGGATTAGCTCCGCGAAAATAGCTATTACCTCGATAAAAATTGCCCCGCATGCGCATTGTCCCAGTTGCCAACGTTTTGGCGGTTTCTGTAAAACGGATAGAGGTTAGGTACGTTTGGTGCTTTGGAATAGTTTGTAGAAAATATCCAGTGCAATATACGGAAAAAATGAATTCAATAACCACGCATAGCCACAATCTTGTGATGGAAGAGGATGGAAGTTTTATTATGGAAAATGTAAAAATTCTTGTATCCAAATTATGGGTAAGTTAAAAAATAATTCTTCATCGAATTGTATGTCCACTTACCTTAATAATTAATATATATACAATATCCGGTTCTCTTTAAGTTGTTAATAATTGTAAAATTTAATACATTGCTTCTTTTTCAAAAGTATATTTTAATGTCTTAAGTATAAACAATATAACTTTATTACATCATACCACCGTATACATAACACATATACGGTGATCATACCTAGCACGTTTGCCTTTATACACGTACACATGTTATATATATAAATCTATTTTTTTAGATGGATCAGTGGAATATGTAGATCACATTACCATATCTCGAGTATTTGGGATACCTTTCGAACAAATGAAGGTAAGTTCTATTTACCTATATTTTTATTGGTAATGTTTCATGTATTTTTCAAATGCAAGGAAAATGAAGTGGTAAAATCGAGAGTAAAATTAACAAGAAAAGAAAACCTCGTTATTATTATTATTATCTGTTGTCTGTTTTGGTATATATTTTACCCATAAATTTTAATGTCTTCTTTTTAAGGAATCACACCAGCCAAATCATCAGATATTTTGGAGCAATCAGAGTCTGATAAGAGTGAAACTAATCCGGAAAGAAATCCCTGGAATAGAGATGATATTTTAAAATTAATTAGTTCATATAAAAATCATATGAACCTGTTTCAATCTACAACTATAAGAAATGAAAAAGTTTGGAATATGATAAGCAGCTAAATGGGTTACACAACAGACCAATGTAAAAATAAATTCAAGTATTTAAAATCAAAATATATTAAGAAAAAGGACAACATGTCCGCCAAGGCATCAGGTGCAAACAAAGTGAATAAGAGAAGTGTAAGCACTTCGCTACAGCGACGGGCGACGCAAGTGTAACGGACTCAGGCTAGTCGAAGCGGGGGAACTGGGCCGACGCGATAGCCGGCTAATACAATAGAATAGCACGACCTGTCGATTCCGATTAGAAAGACAAAACTTTTATTAGTTACCTACATAACTAATTGGAGTTTTCAGAAACTATGATCGGGTCAACCTGATCACAGCTTTTTGTCTTTTTATTTACTAATAATATAAAAAGATAGTGAGATGGTCAGGAGATCAGGTCAACTCGATCATAGTTTCCGAAAACCAATATAGAGTAGTAGGTACAAAGGTAGGTATTATACTTGAATGGGACTCCTGTAGTAGGTTTTTAATAAAAATTACCATGTTAATCTCCGGGCAAAATTCCATTTATTCAGGTCATGTACAATATTGACAATTTCTTTTTTTCGCGTGAATGTTTCTTTTCTAGAGCAACATGCTGTTTAGCAAAGAAGCGCATCCGTAACAATATAAAATTGTGAAATAGTGAGGCTAATACATAGGATTCATGTATTTCACAACTAAACTGAATGTGTCGACAATGACCAAAAAAATCGTCCAATGCTTAAGGTTATATACGTCAGAACTATTGATGTACTTTGAAACGTGACGTTCTAAATTTCGTAACAAGTAATATATATAGAGATTGGGATGTACAAGTGCTCCCCTTGTTTTTATAAGTGTTAACGTCGCTTCTGCTGGAACTGGAAAGGCCACCCTGTCAAAATCTTCATTTTTGAGAGAATTTATACATAATTTACATTTTGTTGTTGGCAAAATCTACACTACAAACTTTACTACATGACTTTACTACAAACCCTGCTACATAATAAATTATAGAATCTACCACGTTTTCAGATAAGGCAGTATCAGTTTCATTCGTGAGTTCTTTGTTGTAGTCAAAATCACAAGCAATATCGAAATAATCGTTATCTTCCGTGATTAAGTTGTCAATTTTTTGCTGCAGAATATTTACATGGTCCTGTTTGGTAGTAACGTCTTTTTGGAAAATATTTCTAAAATCTGATATTGTTATGCTGGGCTTAAAATCACTTTGCTGCAACGTGCAATTGCCACATTTTGGTGGGCGAATCAGGGAGTAAGACGACAGCAGTCTATAAACTTGCATAAAAGTTGTAAAACTTGGGTGGTCGTTTGGTCCACATGCCTGACGCGCAATTCCAAAGAAGTTCTAAACAGAATGCAGAATAAGACTTATTCTGTTCGAGAGAATAAAAAAAAATGCTCTCCTGTAAAATTTACTTTTTGTGACATAAACTAGTTCTGCATCCAATAGACGAAGTATATAGTACACATGCAAAAAAAACTACACCAACCTCCAAGCAGTTTATTTATCTTTTATCTTTTTTTATCTTTCGCGTTAAAACATATTTAAAAGAACAATTGTGCAAAAGGTATTGTGCTAATTCCATGGTTGATGTTAGAGTTACTCTCAGTCCTACAGCAGTAGATCTTGACAAGAAGGTGGGATCGTTGTTTATTGTTTTGGAATTTGTGAATTTGTTTTGGAATCTAGTGCTCTTTTCCCATTCATCCAACCATTCCAGATAAGGGGTAAATGTCTGAAAAGTTTAAGAGTATAAGACATGCTAAGTTTGTTTACGATATTGTTTACGGAACATGAGAAAATGCAAATGCACAGCACGTACCGCAGGAATATCCGTTGTACTTGTAAGAGCAAAATAGGCGTTGTTGTTATTTAATAAATCGAACAAATCGTTCATACGTTTTGTAAATCTTATTGTTAGAGAGGCATCTTTCAAACTGGCTATACCTTGTTGTTTATAAAATTCCAACCCATGGCACACCGAATTACTAAATACCTGCAATTAATCACAATGCCTGCACTCTGTAACTTTCACTAATTACATCCACATACCTGAGTTGCAAGTTTGACGCGCATTTTCATTAGGTTGCTAGTATTAACATGTTCTTCAGTTAATTTGGGACATACTCTAAGACTACCTGGAACCTTAAAATCTTCCTGGAACAACACTCTGTAATGATTCCATGTTATATTTCTGTTGAGAAATGATTATTTTCAATTCAAATATATTCGCGCCTATGAAGCACATATAAAAGCCCATATATGCACATGTAAATGCGCACGCGCTAGCGGCATGGAGCGGAGATGGTAACGGTCGCTAAAAGGAAAGGGAAGTCTTCAACTAGCACCGGTAGATAGTAGGCTCAGTAAGCTCAGTGAACTTTTGTTTAGCTATACAAACCATCAACCAACCTCTATCTCATCCCCATCTAGTGTTGTAATGTTAGTGCTGTAATGTGACAGGACTTCGTTAATATTAAAATAAACGGATTTAAAAAAAGATATCACTCTTATTAAAAACAAAAATACAGTCCACGCTCCCCCTCTCCAAGGATCAGAGGTTCCAGATTAAGAAAACCCCAACATATTGTTGGTCCCAACGACCCGGATTTGTCCAGCCACCCTACGCATATTACTTCACTCTGGAAGTCTCAAGAATTACTTGGAAAATCAAGTCTCTCGCAAAAAAGTTTGCAATCCCTTAATTTGGAAAAGCCGAATTAATAAGAAGAACGAAGACATACATCCCCGCATCTCTCTGCATAGTGAAAAAAAAAAAGTGCAAAAGAAATAATAATATTGTGCAACCCCCTGCAACCCCGCAACAATCCAAAATTCAACGATTCCAATTTCCAAGCAGCCAAAGTATCAACGTTGCGTCATACGTCGAGCAAGCAAGCAGTAGTTGTTCCCGCCTGATCGAGTACCCCCACTCACCTCACCTCTCTGCCTGTTCCATGAATGTGCAGCTGTAGCCAGGCCGCTCGAGTCCAGCGTGGTGGTAAAAAACACACAGCCGCTTCAAGGTCAGATCGTTTCAGTTTTTATATGTTTACAAACTCTCAGCTTGTTTTTATGGTTATAAACTTTGTACGTGTATTACGTATACGGTGTCTAACTGTCTCATTTTAAATTGAATATTGAATCCATTGATTTTAAATACTCTCAAAGCATTAGTTATCTGTTACTGTATTATTAACATTCATTTATATAATCTTTAAAAATACTTAAGTACCTATCCAGTTATTTTAAGTTATTTAAGATTCACAATAACTTGCATTTTCTTATATTTACATGTGTATTTTATAAGTAGAAACAATGGATGCCTTAATTAAACAAAGATCTAGCGCAAAAGCTGCTATCACGAGAATAGAAACATTCTTAAAGAAAAATGAAAATAACAGTAACATAGACATAAATGAGTATTGAACCCGCGAAAGTGCGTTAGTTAAGGCTTTCGAAAAATATACAAATATACAGGATCAGATCGAGGAACTTGATGATTCTCAAGAACAAGATCGCGTACACAGAAAATAAATTTTTCTCACTCCATGCTGCCATAAAAACAAAAATTCAGAAGGTACCCGCATTGACGGTTCCCCCCATCTCTCAAACATCTCCCTTGCCGCCAAATATAAATCATAATAATCAGGTAAAATTACCAAATTTAACTGTACCTACATTTTCTGGTAAATACGAAGAATGGAAATCGTTTATAGATTTATTTACTGCCCTAATTGATTCGAACCTTCAGTTGGCCGATGTTCAAAAATTTATGTATTTAAAATCAGCCCTCACAAACGAACCCCTAAAGTTGATTGATAAATTGAAAATATCAAATGAAAATTATGCAAACGCTCTTCAAATGCTGAAAGAAAGGTATGACAATAAATTGGTCATCATAAACAACCATATAAAAATCTGTTTGATGGTGGGGGCGCCATTGGCAATTGTAATGCTACAAATTTAAGAGAGTTTTTGACTAATGTAAAGCAACATTTAAATAGTTTAGAAGCCCTGCAAGTAAACGTAAAAGAATGGGATTTGCCATTGATTTATTGTTTTTCGAAAAAATTAGATTTTAACACAAGAAAAGCTTATGAACTAGAAAAAAGTACTACTCAACTCCCTACTTTAAACGAATTGTTCACATTTTTAGACAAACGGTGTTTAGCACTAGAAAATCTCACTAGCACGGAAAATAACTCCGCTAGAAGAAACTTTTCACACTTAGCAAGTGTACCCTTAGAGCAAATAGCCCTAAATACAACCACAAATGTCTTGCGTTGCATTTTCTGCAAACTAAACAATCATAATATATATAAATGTTTTAAATTTAAATCACTGTCTAATAATGAAAGGCGCAAATTTGTAAATAACAACAAGCTTTGTATTAATTGCTTCGGTGCAAAACATACAATTGAAAATTGTTCATCTAGAGGATGTGCAATTTGTCAAAAAAAACATCATACGCTGTTGCATATGCACAGAAACCCCGAAAAGCCACAAAACAGTGTCCCCGCCTCTCAGGGAAGTTTAGCGGCCCCCAACAATTCAGAAAATACTCAGCAAGCCAGCACATCTTGTGCACTCGCAAAAAACTCACAGTCACAATGTACTGATAATGTACAGGAAGTCACCGGAAATAATGCCGTACATTCTGCCTTTTCGAGACACGGTGTACAAATTCTGTTAGCGACGGCAGACGTAACCATTATAGCTAATAATGGCAACCTAATACACGCAAAGGCACTCTTAGATAATGGCAGTCAAAGCTCGTTTATCTCGCAAGAGTTGGCTAAAAAATTAAACTATCCCCCGTATAAAAAGAATACACAAATTACCGGCATTTCTAACAATTCAGTGGTTGTAAGCCACATGGTAGACATTGCGATTAATTCGAAAAAAGAAGTAAGCAAAAAGTTTAACGTATCATGTGCCATATTAAAAAATATAACTAGCGCGATGCCTCAGTTTACGATCGACAAAAATGATGTACCAATTCCTGATTATCTTAATTTAGCAGACAATACGTTCAATGTTCCATCAAAGATAGACTTGCTATTAGGTTCGGACATATATTACGATGTGATTATTCCCGGATTAATAAAATTAGGTGAAAATTTACCAACTTTGCAAAACACTCACTTTGGATGGGTTCTTGCAGGTCCGGTCTCAAACAATTTGTGTTCCACGAATTTTAGCGTATCATTATTCTCACGTACGTGTATTGACGAACTGTTACCAAAATTCTGGCAGTTAGAAGAAATTTCTAATAAAAGAATTTTATCTCCTGAAGATAAACAATGTGAACAATTATTCTTAAAGACAACTAAACAGCTAGAAAACGGCTCATATCAAGTAAATTTACCTCTCCGTAGTCCTAATGGATTCTTAAAATTAGGAGATTCTTACCCCTTCGCTAGTAAAAGATTTTTGTTACTAGAAATGAGATTTGAAAAGGACAAGCAACTATTTAAACGTTACAAAGCATTCATAGACGAGTATATTACATTAAATCACGGTAAATACGTCCCATTAAAATTAAAAAATGTCAATGATGAAAATAAATATTTTTTACCGCACCACTGTGTAATTAAAGAAACAAGTGCGACAACCAAATTAAGAGTTGTGTTCGACGCCTCGATGAAAACATCAACAGGCTATTCCCTAAATGATACAATGCTGAAAGGATCTACAGTACAACCGGATTTATTTGATATCATTTGCAGATTTAGAACTTTTCGGTATGTTGTTACTTCAGACATAATTAAAATGTATAGGCAGATATTAATTGCTCCAGAGCATCGTTTTTTACAAAATATTCTTTGGCGTGATCATCCAAATGAAACTTTGAAGTGCATAGAGTTGCAAACAGTAACCTATGGCACAAACTGTGCCCCATTTCTCGCTACAAGGTCGTTGACTCACCTAGCCAATGACAATGTTAAATCATATCCCCTCGCATCCCGTATGCTTTTAGAACAGTGCTATGTTGATGACATTTTAGCAGGTTCAAACACGTTAGAAGGTCTCTCTATGCTATGTAAGGAATTAGTAAACTTGTTAGGCTCTGCAGGATTCCATTTACATAAATGGGTGTCAAATGTAGACAATTTTTGCACAGATCAAGATTTCATAGAAATGACATCAAATGTCATAAATTCTCAAGTATCAATTCATCTCGATAAAAGCTTAAGTAAGGTTTTAGGGATTACTTGGCAACCAACGTCTGATCAATTTAAGATGTGTGGATTTTCGCAAGCAGAAACGGTTATTATGACAAAACGAAATGTTATCTCAGAAATAGCTAGGTTATTCGACCCTTTGGGATTCATTGGACCAGTTGTTATTTTGGGAAAAATTCTTATGCAAAAAATATGGATTAGTAAAATCGATTGGGACGATGAATTACCTCCAGAATTAGAGATTAGTATAGAATGGAAATGTTTCTCGAAAGACATTCCTCAATTAGTTAAACTAGATATTCCTCGATTGTTATACTCACATCAAGAAATAAAGGTTTTCGAATTACATGGATTCTCAGATGCTTCTCGTAAAGCATATGGCACTTGCTTTTATCTTTGGGCAATCTCTTTCTCTGATGAAGTGACTTGTAATTTAATATGCTCAAAGTCAAGGGTAGCTCCCTTAAAAATCATCACTCTTCCACGTTTGGAATTATGTGGATTTTTGCTTATGGCCAGGTTGTGTCATAAATTATGTTCTATTTTTGATATACAGTTTTCAAGAATTGTTCTGTGGACAGACTCAAAAATTGTATTGTGTTGGTTACAAGGATCTCCCACCAGATGGACCACATTTGTTTCAAATAGGGTTTCAGAGATTCAGGAATTAAGTTCACATACGTTATGGAAACATATACCTTCGGCTCAAAATCCTGCGGATCACATTTCTAGGGGTGTAGATCCTATCACTCTTATATCATGCCAACAATGGTGGCATGGCCCACAGTTCCTAGAAGACCCTTATTTCATATTAGATAAACCAAATATAGATATTAATTTAGATAAAATACCCGAAGAAAGAAAAATCACTCTACTTGTAAAACCTATTGAAAATCATGTATTATTTTCAAAATTCTCGCACTTTACTCGGTTACAACGAACTATAGCATATTGCTTGAGATTTTCTAATAATGCAAAGCGTAATTCAAACAAAATATATGGACCTTTAACAGTTGACGAGTTTCAAAATTCTCTAACAGTAATAATTAAAATTATACAAAATAGTCACTTTTCTAACGAAATCATACAACTAAAAAATAATAAACCTATTTCAAACAATGCGTTAATTTCATTAAACCCTTGGTTAGACGAAAATGGAATCATACGTGTAAATGGACGCCTGTCTAATGCGAGCATTAGTTTTGATCAGAAATATCCCATATTACTTCCTCCAAAAAATCATGTAGTGACATTGTTACTAAGAAAAGAACATTTAAAATTATTTCACGCAGGCTCACATACTGTATTATCTAATATTAGATTGAGATTTTGGCCAATAAATGGGTTAAGGCAAATAAAGCAAATAATAAATAATTGTATCACTTGCCATAGGTTTAAAGCGTCAACGGCAAAGCAGATTATGGCAAGCTTACCAAAAGACAGAGTCTCAATTGCCAGACCGTTCCTCAAAGTCGGAGTAGATTTTGGTGGACCCTTGTATATAAAATCGTTAAAGCTAAGACGCGCTCAGATAACAAAATGTTACGTAGCTCTTTTTGTCTGTATGGTAACAAAGGCGGTGCATATTGAAGTTGTTTCAAGCCTTACGACAGAATCGTTTTTGTTAACCTTAAAGCGATTTATTTCACGTAGAGGAAATCCTTCTATAATATACAGCGATAACGCTACTAATTTTGTAGGATATTTCAATCAATTAAAGGAATTACGCGAATTCTTTAAATCTAAAGAAACACTGTCCGCAATAAAAAATTTTTTGGCAAGCAATGAAACTAAATGGAAATTCTTACCGCCTAGAAGCCCAAATTGGGGTGGAATTTGGGAAGCTGCGATTAAAAGCACCAAATATCATCTTAAGCGTGTTGTAGGAAACTCACATTTAACCTTCGAAGGACTCAGTACTGTACTCGCCCAAATTGAAGCGATTTTAAATTCTCGACCAATTTGTGCGCTTTCAACTGATCCTTCAGATTTGACATATCTCACACCAGGTCATTTTTTAATCGGTGATGCTCTAACTTACCCGGAAAAGGACGTTGCAAACATCCCAGATAATCGTTTATCCTTCTGGCAACGGTGCGTTAAAATACAACAAGACTTTTGGAAAAGGTGGTCTGTCGATTATTTGAATAGATTACAAAATCGTCCAAAATGGTTTCGTCCTAGTGAAAATTTAAAGTGTAGACCTAGTGAAAATTTCTAGTGAGAGAAGATAATGTGCCTCCGCTTAACTGGCCGAGAGCTAGAATAATCGAGGTTTTTCCAGGTTCGGATCAAAGGGTCAGAGTTGTAAAAGTAAGAACCAGTGAAGGTGTAGTTACACGACCGATTTCAAAAATTTGCCCTCTTCCACAGCAATGTTAACTTTTATTTTTATTTAGCCAGTTTTAGTAGGTTAGTAAGTTTTAGTTTGAAGTCTTTACTTCAACGCGGGGGAGGATGTTGAGAAATGATTATTTTGAATTCAAATATATTCGCGCCTATGAAGCACATATAAAAGCCCATATATGCACATGTAAATGCGCACGCGCTAGCGGCATGGAGCGGAGATGGTAACGGTCGCTAAAAGGAAAGGGAAGTCTTCAACTAGCACCGGTAGAGAGTAGGCTCAGTAAGCTCAGTGAACTTTTGTTTAGCTATACAAACCATCAACCATCCTCTATCTCATCCCCATCTAGTGTTGTAATGTTAGTGCTGTAATGTGACAGGACAGGTTAATATTAAAATAAACGGATTTAAAAAAAGATATCACTCTTATTAAAAACAAAAATACAGTCCACGCTCCCCCTCTCCAAGGATCAGAGGTTCCAGATTAAGAAAACCCCAACAATTTCCTTCCGGTGGCTGCAATTAAGTTATTAGGAAATAGTGAAAGAAAACCGACGTTTAAGGAATATGTATGTACCTACCTTAAGAATCACCTGTTTTTGGAACCTTGTTCTTATGCACTTAATGAGGTGTATCCAATCATAAAAGAAAAATAAATATCTCAGTTCTGTCTCTTGATTATATTGACAGGGGTGAGGAATTTTGTTATTTAGTGTCTCAATTTCGCCAGTTACGCCAAACTCAGCCCACATTCTCCTGTTCGTTGCAGCACCATCACATATAATGCCATCTACATAACACTGTGATTGCTCCAAAGTACGAATAACTTGAATCGTCAACCTCGCTAAAATGCTACCTTTCGTAGCACCCTTCGCTCCATATATAGCTACAGGCTGATTAAATTTCTCTCCAAGGGATGAGAACATATATACTAAGGCATGATCCGCTAGTATCAAGTCTTTCTGTTCTTCATTTTGTTTAGATTCATCCGTCAGTTCATCCCCATAGTCGACACTGCCATGGTAATTCATTTTGTTCACATTTACTGCGAGGCTGGTGCGTAGCTGAATTTCATCGAACAGCAATAAGCCATGTCGTTTATATTCCTCCTTGGTCTTCATTTTTATAGCCAACCCTTTGAAAAATCCGTCATCAAGTCCACACTTCAGTTTGATCATACCAAGATATCGTCTGAGTGTACTAGCTTCTGGTAAAGGCAGTATATTATTTGCATGTAAAAAGTTGTATGTGGCTGGGCTTTTAATGTTTATCAAAAGACATGTCAATAACCAGTCACCGGAATACCTTTTGCCATGTTTATTTCTTCCTCCCAATTTAAAACATTCTTCAATCATGATTTTTAAGGTGCCAGAGATAGCACATCTTTCTATTGCTTCCTGCACTACATTTTCACTCAAATTTTGGTACTGTTGTTGGAGACTATCTAGGTGAGATTGCATTTTCTTTAATCGTAACTGCAACCTATACATTTTTTGACGTCTTCGTTTCCGAGCTAGTACTTCACAACTCTCCACACTGTTCCAGCCAACTTTTACTCTGCCAAATGCTTTCTGCTTTATTGATATCTTCTTTTGTCTATATCGCTTCACGCGTAACCAGGTTACTACCTTTTTACAGAAATTGCATTTTTTGTTTTGTCCCATGACATAAAAACTGCATTTAGAATGTCTGTGTGTTTTAGAGTTTTCATCATACTTGACATGGTTGTTTAATTGAATTTTAATATTGTTATTATAGTCTGCTATTATAGTTATTGTTATTATAGTCATTCACACCAGGACATTTTTGGATAATCTGCAAGTGTGACAACACCTTTTTTATATCTTCCTCACATGCAATTTTATTGATGATGTAAAATTGTGGGGTTTTAATTACATTTGAATCGAAAAATAAATTGTATTGCCCATCCAAATCTATCAGAATACTTTTATTATTTAAGACTCCATTCGCAAAAGAAAATTCAGTTATTAATATTTTTTCACCCTCGTCGCTTTCTAATTTGCAAAATGAGAAATTTGTTTGTAACTGCAAAGTAATTGCACCGCTCTTTAGTAAGTGCAGAAAGTCCGGGTTCGGGTCTGTGTTGCATTGAGATGACTCATCAATAGTGTTAATGCGTCTTTTTTTTCTGATGACATCGTGCTTGAAAATTTGCCGCCTTTTTCTGATAACCTTTGTTAAATGAGCCGGACTATTTGGGAAAATATGTGGTAAAGCATTCTTATTTAATTGTGGATATTTGTAGACCCCTATATAATTAGACACTTAGGTACAAAATTGGTTTCATAGGTACTTAAAATAATATTACCTTCACAGTTCCTGCTGTCCATGTTCTCGCTATTTCTTCAGCTTGATAATGTTTTTCACATACACAGTCTTTCGAAGTTATATCTCTATCGTCTCTGCGTTCGCATGTTTCCACTTCGCGAATAACTCGGGGTCTTTTGGAATAGCAAAAAAACAGACCTTTTCCGGACACGTTACATATCCGGAATTACAATTTGAGATAAAACATTTGCGACGCATGTTTTTGGTTAGAAAGTATTAAACACGTTTGTACCAAAAATCCTACAGTAATTATTGCTAGATGCATAGGGCGCTGCGTGGCGGGCGGGCGAATATCGGCCTAGTTTGTTTGCACACGGCACAACCACCCGTTACAGGCGCGTCGCTTGCAGATGCACAGGTTTCGTACAGAGTGCCTACACTTATCCTTATTCACTTTGGGTACAAAAATGATTAATTTCCAATATTTTGAAGAGCTTGATGAAATATTTGGTAACTCTCCGAATACTACCCCAGTCGCTATCGCCTCATCCTCCGATTGTGCGAAAAGGAAAAGAAATCTGAGCGACGAAAAAGAAAATGATGTGGAAGAAAATACTGCAGAAGAAATCACAAATGTAAAAGAAAAAAAGAAAAAAATAATTCTTGCTGACCAATTAAAAAAATTAAGAGAAGAAATAAAAGATAAAGAGAATAACAGAGAAAGAATACATAAGGAGATTATGGAACAAAGGGAACGGGCTCTTGCCGATTTTAATAAATGTATAAATTTTTTAATGGAAAAGGAAAGAAATGATAAATAGTAAAGGTAGTGAGAGTTCCTATATTTTGTGCCTATGAGATTTATTCGATCCTTTTATGTTAGATTTTTATATTTGTTAAATTGAATATTGAATATTTTATTTTTGTTTAGATTGTTAGTTGTATATCCTTTTCTAGTATGTTCAAACAGAATGTGTTTATATATTTTTTTTAATTTTATATTAGGTATATATTTTACAAATAAATATAGTTAAAAATGCAAAATTTAAAATCTAAAGTTGTTATGCCAAATTATTTCTTTTAGTTAATCCCTGTTCAGTCAGTTGAGGTAAATCTACAGCAACCCCTTGTTCTTCAACGACATTGTTATGGACTAATGGTATTCCTTCATTTATGTACTGTTCTACCTCACAGTCGACATTTAACAAACAAATATTGTGCAAGACACATGTAGCAAGAATTATCATAGGGTATAAATCGCTGTGATTCATATCTAGATACTGCATTCTACGGAATCGTCCAAAAAACAGTGCAAAAGTTCTCTCTATTACTTGCCGAATGCTTGCATGTGTACTATTAATTTTTTTCCTGTCTTGTTAAGTTGCCTGTATCGGTATATGGTGGTATACACCAGTCATATACAGGATAAGCTTTATCCCCAATTATAAATTCGTTTTCTGAGAAGTATGAATTGGCATTTTGCAATATTTTGCTGTAAATATCAGAATTGCGAAATATTCGCACATCCGAAACAGAGCTTGGATATCCAGTAAAACAATTAATAAAACGGAGTGACGGTTCTGCAATACCCTGCAAAGTTATGCCATGAAAACATTTTCTATTAACATAAACATGTGCGTTTTCTTTAGGTGCCTTAATCGGGACATATGTACCATCTATGGCACCCACAATATTTGGTATTTGGCCCCATTTTTGAAATTTAGATGAAATTGATCGTCTTTCATCTGCAGTTGGCCATTTGATGAATTGACTAGCATACGTCAAAACGCTCTGCAACTGACCTGAAATTGAAATCATATTAATTCACTAAGTTACTATTTATGCACACATACCTATAACTGTCGGGTGTGCCTAGGAGCCACACTACCATTAACAGTTGTTTCTGTGGCTCGATAGTGTCTCTATGAGCATTCGGTTTTGCCCTTATTAATGGTGATGTTATATTAAATAATACTTCAAACGCCTTACGAGTTAACCGAAAATGTTCCTGAAACTGCTTGTGTGTTAACGCGGGTATTGTTAGTTGAAAGTAATTTAAAATTCTGATTGGCTTTTTTCCTTTTACTTTCATACTTGCAATAACATCCACAAATATTGAAGTTTCCAAGTCATCGTCGTCACTTTCATCTTCCTCAAAAATGTTTAACAATAATTGCTTAGATGCCAGCAAATAGTCGCTATTTTCCATTGTAGTTTGAGGTTTGACACTGGACAATCTTCACACAAATTCAAGTTAGGTTAAGACTATTGCCGAAAACCGTTCAGATTAGATCGGTGTCGGACGTAACGCCCTGCGTTACCCTTTACCGTGCGTCTTAAATTGAACAGAGGTTTAAGTTGGTCTAAAGGTACTCGCACACTTGTACACTTTTTGTATTGCGCAACCTAAGAAGTGGCGCAATTTTGAAATTGCTAAGTGTGAAAACCGCTAAAAGTTAAAAAACTGCGCAAGTTTTAAAATTGCACGCCACTTTCCAAGTTGCGTACATTTTAAAAATTGCCACGTGTGAACAGTATAAAACCGCGGAGTTGAGCAATGTAAATATTGACCAACATGTCGGTTATATAATGTGGCGCAATATCTACTTTAGTGCAATTTGACTGGCTGTACGAACCGGGTGGGCATTGGATGTTTTTCTGTTTAGATATAACTGGAAGAATAAAATATATAAAACTGACATGATTATTATATTGATATAATGTCAACTCGCGTTAAATGTAAATTGAAGTCTGAGAACACTTTACATTTAATTAATTTAATAGAAGAGAATCAATGTTTATGGGACGTTGAGTTAACCGATTTCAAGGATAGAATTAAAAGAGAAAAGGCAATTTGTACCATTGCCGGGGTATTGAAACTTTCGGCTGAAGAAGTAAAAAAGAAAATTCATAGTTTGCGGACACAGTACACCAATGAACGTTCTAAGATGAATAAGTCGAAAAGCGGAGATGGCACAGCTGACCGCTACAAAACCAAATGGGAGTTCTACAACGCACTACAATTTTATGTTTCAACACAGTTCGAAAACTAAAACAATTGATTCCATGGTAAGCTACAATAATTTGTACTTAGGTAGTTGTGTAAAGTATGTGTGGGTGTTTGTGGTTATGTGAACATGTTTTTTAAATATATTTTTATATAGATATGAATCAAAGGTTGGAATGTTTCGGGGGTAGAGGTAAAAATGTATTGAAAAATATTGATTCCACTGGCATGACTATATTTCAAATTAATATATTTTCAATGGTAGTAATAAAGTCAGATGTATTGGCGTTGCCATGATACCTCTCCTTCGCGGCAAAAATAATTTTTAAACTCATCGCGTATATTCTTTGCTGCTAAGCTCATTCCTCTTGCTACTCTTTCTAATGGTCCAAAATGGGTTCCCTCAGTTCGCCAATTACCTTGGATAATAGTACCATCTTCGTTATCCATATCAAAAGTACCTCGAGGTGCATATATTGCTGCTGAGTTTTTACGTGATATTATAAAGTTATGCAGTGCAGCAATTGCACATACGATTGTTTTCATTTTTGCTGGTGAAAGATCCACAGTTCTCCTTAGAACTCGGAATCGAGCTGAACAAATTCCAAAAACATTCTCAATAATTCTCCTCGCACGAGATAAACGATAATTAAATATTCTGTCTTGTACACTCTGGTTTCTGAAAGCAAACGGCTTCATTATATACGGTTGCAGCGCAAACGCATCATCTGCCACAATAACGAATGGTAAAGGCGTATTTCGTCCAGTATCGCATTTGGTATATTAAGTGTATTATTTTCAAGAGCACTTGCCAATGGACAATTACTATAAACTCCACCATCGGAATCACGTCCAGGTGCACCAACATTAGTGTATGTAAATTTATAATTGGCATCGGCCAACGCCATTAAAACAATGCTGTGAGCACCTTTGTAATTGAAATACAAACTGCCACTGTTTGGTGGTGCTTTAATATTTACGTGTTTCCCGTCCAAAGCACCAATACAGTTGGGAAAATTCCATTTATTGTTAAAATCATTCGCTATTGTCATCCATTCGTCTTCTGTATTTGGCATCTGAAACAAATTAAAACAATTGTTATTTGTGAGCAAAATGTATGTTTAGCGAGAGTGAATTCGAGAGAACACGAAGAGAGGGCACGAAATGATCATGTATGATATTAAAAAAAAACGTAATGCATATTTTCAGGACACAGCAATTGATTCAATTGACGATGGAAGCAGGCGATGCTGATGAAAATGCAGGCCCTGATAATGAAAATGATGGAGATGTAGTAAGTGAAGGTAATGATGCTCATGAGATTCTTGACAAATCGCAATCACCGTTGAACGTGGCATTACCATCACATTCGCGGGCATAATAATTCTCAGCCTACGTCATCTTTAAAAAGAAAAAAAGGAAAAGCAAATCCACAAAGTAGTGCTGAACTTCAGGAGGTAGCTGCGATCAATCGTTGTATTGAACTGATAAATGCACCGAAACAGTTGAAGGACGAATATACAATATTCGGCGAAAACGTAGCAAATGAATTGAGACTGTTAAAAGATAACGAAGATATACAGTTCATGTTAAAAAGTAACATTCAAAAAAGTATTCTTGAGGCCAATATGGCTGCTCATGGCGCCAGAAAGCGGATTAAAAGAACTTCTGCAGTGTCAACACTAGTGCCATCACCAGGCCCATCATATTATTCAGATTATTCCTTACTATCGACAGAATTGTCATCAGACTCGGAAGGCATTTTTCTCCCGTTTCACAAGAACCAATCTATGTCAAGGATGTGGGGACTAGTAATACTTATACAGTGTTGCAAACTCGTTCATGTTCAGGAATGACTAGCACAACGACGAACACAAAAAACAATATATAAACATACCACACATATACGTTATACATGCTTAATGTAGTCTTTGTTTTATACTTTTTTAAGAATAAAAATTAATTTTCTGTACCTTTAAATAGTCGTCTTTCAATACATTGTAAATGGCCTTGCACACCTCTGGTATTATTAGGGATAGAGTATTTGTTGGTATACGAAAGAGATACATGAGTGATTGATAGCTATCACCTGAAATAAAATGTAATATGTTATACGGAATATTGTTTCAGAGTGATAATATAAAATGATTTACCTGTGGCTAAGTATCTTAACGTTACAACGAGTCGTTCAGTAGGTTCCTCATAAAAGTGTCTTTCTTTTTTATTTCGCTAACATCGCTTTCGCAATTTCGCTTTCGCTAACATCGATCAAAAAGTCATCTTACAGCAGTTGTGGCTTGTGCTCTATGATATTTTGACGAGTGGATAAAGGTCGCACTCCGCCCGGTCGCCGCTCCACCTACGGTAACTTTAGATACCAAATTGTCAATTTGAAAATAACCGTGGCTTTCGCTTTTGTTTACTATTGTTTTGGTTTTATATTATACAGTCGCAAGAGTGCCGCAGAGTATTTGTCATACTTTCTGTTTTTGGTAATTTAATTATTTAGTTGTTTGTGTAAAAAATATGGCGGTCATGTGTTATATATGTGAAAAAAAATTTAATAGGCAACAAAACCTGAACAGACATAAACTTCTTATTCACAAAATTGAGGAAAAGAATATTATTACATATGTATGCATATGATGTTTTCAATAACAAGTGTTTGGAAGGGTGTGAAGTTTCGTTCAAGTTTGTGACGATTCAAGACGATTCGAGGAATCATCTCAATTTGAAACATAATTTTGAGATGCTACGTGAAGAGTTAAATTTCTGTTCTGAAAATGAATTTAAGACCTTCTTCCATAACTTAGTCAAGACATAAAATGCAGAATTTACTGTATCACATGGAACTAAGTTAATACACACGGAAACTATAAAATTAACATATTATCATGTACCTAGCAGTCAAATAATAGCAACAAAAAATGTTGATACAGACAGTTACAGTATAGTTTTTTTTAAACACATTATGGTCACAATTTACAATTAGAACACTTACATGTGCCTTTAGAAGATAGACAAAATATTGCAGTTAAACTTACAGCAGGAGTATCGACTACAAAACTTTTGGATTCATACCGAGAAAATATAATAGGTACTTGTATGGTTTGTTTACAATTTTTTATCAAATTAACCGTGTTTATGCTTCCTGTTTTAGGCAACAATCTAGAGAGAAAATATTTAATTACACGTCGCGATGTCAACAATATAAAAAATGCATTCAACATTAGTAAAGCCGATGGAGTACGACATGCAGATGATGCTAAAAGTGTTGACCTATGGGTGAATTCAGAACAGCAGGATGTAATTTATTATGAAAAACAAAATACTGGGCACTCATTATTGAAAAATGAAGATTTTTGTGTAATAATTTTGACAGTCACAACAAATACTGTTAAAAAAAAATTGTTGATGAATTCAGAGAAGGCTTTCCAGTCGCTTGCATGTTTAGCAATAGAAAAGATACAATTACAGATTATGCAAATTTTTTCTGATGCTCTGAAAACGAGATATTGCGACCACATTCTATAATGCATGGGTAACAGTTATGAGTTCAACAATACATTTATTTTGTTCTTGCCATGTAGACCAAGCATGGCAAAAAAACTTAAAGAAAATATGTGATGTCAGTAAAAGGAACTTATATAAGCTTCTAAAAGTAAGTTAGACAATTTTAGGAAGTAGCAGCAAATCCTAATATTGTTTTATTTTTTCAGACAGTACGAGAAATATTGGATGAAAGTGAATTGGATAAAAAATTATTAATGCAGTACATTTGATGCAAGAGGATTATGACACTAAAGAGTTTGCGAATTATTTTTATACTACTTATTTTTCTAATACAAGAAAGTGGGCATATTGGTTTCGAAGAGGTAGTGGAATAAATACTAACATGTATATAGAGAGTTTTCATAAAACTTTAAAATACATATATTTGGAAGGAAAGAAAACTAAGCGTTTAGATAAGGGAATTCATGCTTTGAAGAAATTACTAAGAGATAAAACTGTAGAAAGCCTTATAAAGCTTACCAAAGGTAAAAACACAAAACATATGTCTGATATCCGTAAACGAGATAGAACTGCTCTTTCTGCAGATTTTACTGTTTTAGAAAAAGACAAATTTTGGACGTTAACGTCAAACGGCACTGAGCATTTTATAACAAAAAATGATGATGACCATATGTGTTGTCACTTAAAATGCTCATACTCGCTATATAGTAATAAAATGCAATCATTTGTAAACTCTTAATTCTGGAACTCACGATTCTGGAAATAAAAATTTGAATGACAGCGAGCAGTTAAAATTCAAGATATTAGCTAAGCTGCACAGTGTTCAAGGCTGCGTTGATGCTTGCTCGAGTTCCGAAATTTTGAGTCAAGTGTATAAATACCTAGAAAAGTCGTTATTAAAAAGTAGCAGTGACAGCATCACACAATTTGAAAAGAAAGAAGAATTACAAACACCAAGTAATACAAATACTACAAAACAAATTAGATTTTTTCAACTAAATATATTGAATATGCTTCCGAAACAAAGTATATATGTGTTACTTTGCAATGTTTATTTTCAGTGCAATAATGATAAAGGAAACATTTAGTGGATAGACATAACGTCGAAAATATCGTAGAGGAAATGCGTTTTCAGTCCTTAAATGGTAGGTTAAAATTTTATCTATTAATCTATGCAGTTTCTTGTCAATTTTCATTTTTTAGCTTTTACTCAGTGGTTATCGGAGGAAGAAAGCAGTAAGAAAGTACAGTATGTCCAAAATGCTGGAAAGAAACCTATATATGGATTTGATAAAATATACTATGAGTGTCGACGTTCTTACAGGAAAGAAAATCTCGTGAAAAATGTAAACCGTAAAAGAAGTTTACAATCACAAGGCTCTTGTAAAATGGAGAAGTCATGTATCAGCCAAATCATCGTTAAGAGAAATACAGCAACAGATGAATGTTTTGTTACATATTACAAAACTCATTATTACATAATATAGATATACAACATTTACAGATTGCAAAGAAGGACAAAGAAGTAAGTTATTGCTTCTAAACTAATTATAGGTGTTCCCACAAAAGGGTAGGTCCTTTATTGATTATATTTGTAATAAGTAATGATTCTTGCATCAGTTTTATCATTAAAATCATTTAAAGGTTACAGTTACTTGATACATGAAAGTACAGAACCGTGGGGCTTTATTTACATTACTAATAGTATAATGTATTTTTATTTTAGAATATTAAATTCAACCCGTGAATCAATCAGTGCTGCTCTGAAGAGGATTGACCTACGTACAAATAAAGATATAAGAAACATTAAAATGATATACAAAATTAATTTGCAAGATGGTTGTCGCCACAAGGATGATGCCACCAGTATTAATATTTGGGTGAAAGAGTGTGAAAACAGTGACTGTAATCCTATCTTATTTTATAAGCCTCAAGGGCAAAAATTGTCTAATTTTGAAGATAATGATTTTTGCCTGAATATCATGCATAGTGTTCAAAAAAAATATTAACAGACTTTGGCAAAAAAATAATTACAATAGATGGAACCCATGGATTGAACGCCTACGACTTTGAATTAACTACTTTCCTTACATTAGATGAAAACAGGGAAGGATTTCCAGTGGCTTTCATGTTTTCGAACAGAAAGGACACAGCTATATATATTACTCAGATAAAGAATGTTGTTGGGGAGATTCATACAGATATTTTTATGTCTGATATAACAGAGACCTATATTAATGCTTGGAACTCTATAATGGGTCATGTTAACGAGAGATTGTTATGTTCATGGCATGTGGACAGAGCATGGGAATCAAATGTTATGAAGATATCAAATAGTGACAAACGATCTTGGGTTTATAAAGCTATGAAATTTCTTCAATATTTATTAAGTATAACTGATTTTAAAAAAAAATAGTGATTTTTTATCAAGCATTATAGAAGAAGAAGATACTAAAGACTTCGCAATATATATACAAACATATTATTTGCCGATAATAGAGCAATGGGCATATTGTTATCGCTCAAACTGTTGTGTGAATACAAACATGCACATTGAGAGCTTTCATAAAGCAAGTATAATTATTTAGAAGGCAAAAAAATAAAGAGGCTTGATAAAACTATTCACCAGTTGATGCTATTTGTACATGATAAAATTGTTAACAGAATTATCTATTTGAAAAAAGGTAAACATTTAAAGAACACAATCGTTTCTAGACATAGATACGCTATGACATTGAAATTCAACCTTTCTCAAGAAGAACCAAATTGTTGGTCTCTACAAAATACTCAAACCAATGAATGTCAAAGTGTGAAGAGGCTATCTTTTACAGTTTGCTGTTCTGTTATATGTGGTTATTGTAATATATGTATTCATACTTTCAGTTGTAGCTGTACAGATTTTGTAGTAAAAACTACTATATGTAAGCACTATGTAATGTTGAATACTGCTGAAAATATGTCTAACAGTGCTAAAGAAATTAATTTAAGTCAAAATGATGATGATACAATTAACAGATTGTATTGATAAACCCTGATAATAAGAAGGATCATTCTCACACCAAAGATAAAATTAGATCTAACTTTGCTCTAGTTCTAAATAATCTTGATCATTTAAGGGAAGACCAGTTGAAATTAGTCTTACAGCATTGAAATACATGTGTTCTTGTAAGTAATATAAGTAAAAAAGAAGACAAATTTGAGATAACAGAAAAAAGTAGAAACGAACCTGTTAACAAAACTATAACAAAACAAAAATCATGTTTTTCAACAAATCAGAAAAAAAATATCAGGAGACATGCTATATCAAAAGCTTCAAAAGAAGAGTCTATAATAATTTTCGAGTTTATTAATAATGCCTCTGTTATCGCAAATTATTCCGCAAACTATCATAAATATGTTTAAATTTTTACTTAATTAAGATGAATACTCGATGTGTTCAAATATGAAAATGTGTGAGAAAACTGTGTGAGAAAACTGCAATTCATTTAAGGAGCGTAGCAATAGTTATTATTTATGAACCAAGTGTACTATATAGATCATACCGCCCGGAGGGCAATATTCATCGTCATCCCTTGGGCCCTCCCAAGGGATGAATGTTGCCCGATGCGTTGTGATCTAATAACACTCGTGGTGGTTACAAGATTTTATCTTTCACGAAAAATATATTCTTTTTAAATAAAAAACTGAACTCTTTTGTATTTTTTCTAGTAGTGTATGTATGCTATTTGTTGATAGTTTGATGTTTATTGATTATATTATTTGTCAGTACCGTCGTTTGGGGTGAGATTGGTCCCCAGGGGCGAGATTGATCACAACATCGCCATTTACTGATTTCAAATGTAGCGCCAAAGTCCCTACTCCAATCTGGTCAGCGCTAAGGGTTTCGCTTAGTTGAATGACAGCCGCATAACCTCTGTGCGTGTCGTTTTTATGTGCAATAATCGGATTTCAATTAAATAGCACTTTTTCTTCACTTCTGTTACACTAAGAACTTTGATGGATAAGTCGAAATATAAACTATTATTAAAGGACTGTAAAATACGGGCGTATTTGTTGATGATTTGTGAACACGGTAACGTTGAATCGAGTTAGTCCGTGTAAGTGAGTCACCAGCATTTTAAAATTTAGTTTATGGGGTCAGATTGATCACGTATGTGGGGTGACATTGATAGCGTATGTGGGGCGACTTTGATCAGGGGATTTAAGTACTTTCCAACATACATTTTACGTCTGTTTTACTGATAGTGGTACTTTCTTTCAGTAACTACGAGTGCATCATGCCAAGACAATATAAAAAAAGTTGGGAGCTCGAAATTATGCAAATTATGACCCCGCACGGTTAGATGCAGCACTAACGAAAATTGTTGAAGGATGGTCAATACGCCGTGCTTCTGTGGAATATAAAATTCCATTTGGTACCTTGAGAAACAAATATCGTGGTTCTCATATTAAACAAACTGGTGGACAGACCGCATTTTCAGCAAATGAAGAAAAGACTTTCATAAAGTCTGCAAGCTTAGTGGAGAGTGGGGGTTTGCCCTGACAGTTACGGATATGCGATACCTAGCCAAAAATTATTTAAACAGTCAGGGCCGCACTGTGACAAAATTCAAAGAGAATATGCCGGGAAAAGATTGGGTTTATGGTTTACTGGAGAGGCACAAGACAAATATTAGCCAAATGTTTGCAGCGATTATAAAAAAATCTCGAGCAAGTGTGTCGCGAGAAACTATAGTTGAATATTTTGACAATTTAAGGGAAACTTTGAAAGATGTTCTAGCTTGTAATGTTTTCAATTACGACGAGACCAATTTGCAAGATGATCCAGGGAAGAAGAAGATAACAACGAGGTACAAAATATCCAGAGCGTATATGCAATTTTACAAAAACGGCCATAACTATGATGATGTGTGGCTCGGCGTCAGGTGTATTACTGCCTCCGTATATTGTTTATAAGGCTGAAAAATGTGGCAGCAGTGGACAGAAATGGGACCTAAGGGGGAACTATGCTGCACTGAACGTTGCTGTATTTCCGGAGCGCGTTACAACAGAACACATCACGGCTGGATGGATGCGCAAACATTTACAAATTGGTTCGAATCGTCCTTTTTGCCCCATGCAAAAAGGCTGCCGGGACGTAAAGTGTTACTAGGGGATAATCTCTCGTCCCACTTTACTGACACTGTTTTAAAGCAGTGCGAAGAAAATAATATTTCTTTCGTTTCTCTTCCTAAAAATTTCCCGCCCGTTTAAGATTTCATGGAGAAATGTACTGACAAACTGGAAAGCGTCACATAAACAGCACACATCAATAGATAAAAAAGATTTCCCTCAATTACGTGCTGCTACTCTTGTCGAAATGGATAAGAAATCCGAAAATGCGGTTAGGAAAGATCTTATTAGCTCATTTCAAGCAACAGGAATGGTACCAATTGATCCTGAGCGAGTTTTACGCAAAATTCCAATTGATGATGGTGAGGCCGGTAGTGCCATTAACGATATTCTGGTGAATTATTTACAGCAGCAACGATTCCAAGCAGCACCAATGCGAAGGAATATAGAACGCCAAAGACTTACTGTCGAGCCCGGTAAAAGCGTTACAGCCAACTACGACAGTTCTAGTGATTCAGATGTTCAAGGACCAATAACCAAGGATAATTCAGATGAAGAACCAATTGAAGACATTCATGAGGAAATACGGCAAGAAACGGAATATTTCGAACCACAATTTAACAATATTAAGCAAGGAAACTTTTTCTTGGTTAAAGTTCTCGGAGGATCTAGAAAAAAGACAGTGTACCGATACACGGCTATAATACAGGGTGTGCGTTGTGATGGAGGAAAATAAGAAATTGATCTTCTAGGTATGAAGTCGTTAGACAAAACACGAAAACTATTTGCTGTTAACGATGGAGATGAATTTCTAGCTGATATGGGAGACGTAATAGCTATTTTACCAAATCCAAAGGAGAACAATGTAAATGATAAAATTATTTATTCGTTTGACAAAGAAGTGGATATTTTTGACATGTAAAAATATCTGTATTTTTATTTTAAAATATATAATGTCTAGTCTAGTATAATGTCTAGTCAATCAACAGTTCAATCAATAAGTTCATTATACTATAATCTAGTATAATGAACTTAAAATTAATGTATTACGTACACAAAATATAATGTTTTGTTCGTTTGTTGTTGTATGAAAATTTAATTTCATTTTGAAAGAAAAATACACAAATTAAAATTTTTAATAAAAACTACTGTTTTTTTATGACTTATTGAGAATGGTGGTGAGATTGATCAATCTCACCTCACTTATCAATCTCACCCCAAACAAATAAAATCCTTAAAAAAATTTAATTAAAGGTTTTACAGAAGTTAGGGTCAGTTTGATCAATATATATGGTTCTCCATATTATTTATACGTACTAAATATGCTGTGATCAATCTCACCCCAAACGTAGTATGATATTGTTCGGGACTTTTTTTCCTTCTGCAGCGTTTAGTTAAATTTATTTTTAGTCCTCATTTATTGGAAATCATCGTGTTGTTTGCATTTAACGAAACAAACAATTTAACATTTTTTTTTCATATATAGAAAATATACGCAAAAAAATGTTTTCTATGATCAATCTCACCCCAAACGACGGTATCTGTTCTTTCAAATTTAATAACCTAGTTCATTGCTGCCAGCTTTTTCTTTTTACTTTTTTTCTTGAAGTCTATGACAGCTGTTGATATTTTGACGTATGTTGATTATAGCTATCAATGTTACTTTTTAATTTTTAGTAACCTAGTTTATTGTTGCTTTGCTTGCATGACTAGGAATAGATAATATGATTCACAAAAGAAAATCAATGGAAAATGATAAATATAACACTTACTACTTTAAAAATTGTTACATATAAATAATTTCGTTTTATGACATTTGCTTCTCTTTTTCTCATACAACAGGGTTATAGGCCATAACGCCCAACGCTCATTGTCCCCAGAGTATAATGATTGTGTTTTTGGTAACAGTATCCAAGATAAAATATACAACTACAAAAGTGAAAAATAATATAAATTATGGATATATACTTTATTATATGTCATGTATGATTAAACTTATTATGAGTACTAAAATTTAATTAAACATGTGTTTACTTTTTATCTAGAATTAATAATAGTATAAAATAATGATAACAAAGTTATTGCTGGTTAGGTGTAGTAAATTGATCAATATAACAAAATTCTCCTTTAAATGATATATTCAAATGGCGCGCCTAAGCACTTCGCGCCGTGTAATACGTTTTGTTGGAGCACGCGCAGAACGTGGAATTTTTGTCTCGCATGCTAACGCGCATGCGATCCCCTATCTCTCTCCCTGTGCTGACGTAATTCCGTGACAAATTTCAAATATTCAAATTTGACACATCCTTAAAATACATTATTTTATAAGCATACATTATTTTATAAGTTTAAATACGTTATTTTAATTATTTTGTTCATTTGTGATTGTGATAAACAATGATTTACTGTGCAATGAAGGGTTGTATCAGTAACAATAATAAAAAAAGTAAAAATTCTTCCAGTACATATTGATACTTTAGTTTTCCAACTACAGCAGAGACTTGTAAATTATGCGTGCTAAAGTTCTACCAAACGCATGATTTTAATATAAAAAATGCAAGAATATGTTCGAAGCATTTTTCTGATGTTGATTTTCATGTTAAAAAAAAATTATTGCAATTTCCCAAAAATAAGTGGAAGTTGAGAGATAATGCTGTATCTTCACTTAATCTAGCAAAATCTCCAAAATCCAAAACATCTAGCCAGAAAGACCGCGATGAAAGAATTAAAAAAAGGAGCTTGATTAAAAATATGCGTAACAAGTAAGTACTTATAGGTATTATTTTTTTTTTAATTGTATTTTCATAACTTCTATTTTTCATTTTTGTTGTTCTGTTAATTATGCATGCTATTAAACAAAATGTAGAATTGTAATTATGTTTACTTGTGGCATGGTTTCTTGTGTTTTGGTGTTAGAAAATAAATTTGTAGCAAAGAAAATTGTCATCCAACACCAACAAATAATAATGGTGAAGGTGCAGTTTCGGTAGTGGATACAATAGAGCCAGAAACTGCAAGTATAGGCAATAATGAAAACATTGCACCAGAAACTACAAGGTATATAGTATTTGTTCCATCGCAATTTGGGACATAATTGAATAATTTTTAATTTATGAAGGTATTTAATAAACTTTTAGTGCACATGAGGAATCTGAACTTTTGAAATTAGTAAAGGAACTCCAAAAGAAAAATTTAATTTTAAAAGAACGTATGAAAAAAGAGAAGGAAGGAGCAAAATCAGTAGAAAATTTTTACTGAAGGGCAGCTTCGTAAGCTGAAAACTAGCAAACAAATACAGTGGTCAATTGATGATATCACTTCTGCGATTTCTTTATATGCTGGGGGTCATAGATCTTATCGATTGCCTAAAAAAAGGGGCTATCCCTTACCCGCGGTGTCGACTTTAAGGAGGAGATGGGCAAGCAAGATAAATATGCAGCCAGGTTAGTTATCTTATCATACCTTTTATATCGGTGGTAATATTCATAGTCAACATATTTCAGGTATCTTACACGTAGTGTTCAGCTTAATGAAAAACACAACATTGACAAAAATGGAGAGAGCTTGTGTTCTTCTGTTTGATGAAATGAAAATACAAAGTATATATATGAAGGGTACAGGAATAAAACAAGGAGAGTCCAAATTTTCATGTTTAGTGATATTTTAGTCCATCAGGTGGTACCTATTGAGCTTTATCGAATGGTCATATGGACCGGTATAAAACTAGAAAGGTCTCGTATATTTCAATAAAACAATATTAGCTGTGCAGGCATAAAACTGGAAACGTCCACGCGCCACACGTATAAAACAAGGAGGGTCCATAGAATACACCAGTCAGTTAGTGAGCATCTCGAGGCACTTCGTCACGTTTTAACAACTTCTTACCGATTTTATTGTGTTTTGTGTGAAAAATGAACGACAAAAATGTGCATCAACAACCAAAAAAGAGGCCTAAAACCGGGCGAATTCAGGATGTGATGAAGAAAGTTCGTCTAGCCTCCCACGAACCAGGTGTTGCCTGTTTATGCAAACGATTAAGATGTTTTGAGGTTACTACCAACGACCAACGTAATGCAATTCTGTCATATTTTAACAGTTTGGGCACCAATGATGAACAAAATAGTTACTTATGCGGTTTAATTTCGATTACACCTGTCCAGAGGCGCCGAAATAGGAAGTCGGAAGAGGATGCCATATTTCATGACAGTGTATTTTCCTATAGAGTTAGAGTACAAAAAGATGACCGTACAGTTGAGATACCCGTTTGCTACAAAGCTTTTCTTAGCATCCATGGGATTACTAAAGGCAAGTTAGAGCATTTGCAGAAATCTTTAAAACATACAGGAACGGCACCAAAAGACAAGAGGGGCCAACACAGCTCCAAAATAAAGAGTTTGTCTGACACTACATACCAACATATTTTCGATCATATCAACTCTTTCAAAGGTAGGCATTCACATTATAGTTTACACGATTCAAAGAAACTTTATCTACCTCAAGAACTGAATATAAAAAAAATGTTTGACATGTTCCAACAAGCGTATCCGAGCGACAAAGTTTCTTACGAGACTTATAGACATACGTTTAATACAAAATTTAATATCAGTTTCGGGTACCCGCGGAGCGATACGTGTAGTATCTGCGATAAATTTACAGCAGAGGTAAACAGGTTGAAAGCCGAAGGGAATCCAGAAGCTCCAGTACCCATAAGAAGACTGGAAAATCAAAATGAACTCCATAAAAGGAGGGCTCAGGCATTCTATGATAAAAAAGAAGCGCAAAACAGCGAGCCCGAACTAGTAATGATTTTATCGCAATTGCAATGGATTACCAAAAAAATGTATATCTTCCAAACGTACCAACAAACGATGTTTACTATCTTCGTCAACTGTCAATGTATTCTTTTAACATACATGTTTTGAGTACAGCTGAGTCACTGTTCTACACATATCCTGAAAATGTCGCAAAGAAAGGAGCTGATGAGGTTTCCTCATTCCTTTTTGACTTTATAATGAATCACACTGACGATAGCGTTAAACATTTGCACATATTCTGTGATTCTGCTGGCGGCCAAAATAAAAATTACTGTGTGTTCCGGTTGATGCATTATATTGTACACTCTATAAGAAAACTTGAGTCCATCCGTATCACATTCCCAATCCGGGGACACTCCTACCTGGAATGTGATAAAAACATGGGATTGGTTAACCTGAAGACACGAATGGAATTACCACAGGAGTACTATGATTTATTGGAGCACTCTAGAACAAAACCAACTCCATTTTCAGTAATAAGGGTTGAAAGACATATGGTTAAAGACTGGACAACATTTTTTAAGGGTAGATTTCGAGCAAAATGTCCCTTTGCAATTCAAGAAGTACGTGCAATTTATTGCACAAAGGATCACCCAAAGTTACTGTATTTTCGGCCAAATTATAATGGCACTTTTCTTACTGGATGCATTGTCAATGCTAGTAGGAAAAAACCTTTAAGGCCGAGACTTGGCGAAGGTGAATTTGAGCTTCCTACTGCAAAATGTACGGGTAAGCATATCTAGAATTCAACGTTCTTCCGCTTTGTAACCTCAGTATAAATTTTCCAGAAACACTGCCTATAAAAAAGGAGAAATACTTAAACTTACAGCAGCTTAAGGCATATTGTCAGCAACCAGAAGCAGCTGTTTTTTACACCGAACTTGCACATGAGCAGTGACGGAATGGTAAGAGTACACGAAACTGAAATCTAGACACTTGACTGACCAAACTAATAAGTACTGTATTTTTTTCAGAGATTCTGCCCATTACCATAATGTAGAGCCTGTGAACATTCCCTGTTTTGTTCCTGCATATTTGCATATTTGGGTGAAATTTTGGCAGCTAATTTGAACTTAAACGTTCCTTTACAAATTTTTCTGCTCTGTTCTAAAGAAGACACATTTAGGTGTCCTAGTATATGATCAATCACAATTTGTTGCATTTTGTAAGCTTTGTAATAACGAATTTGCAATAAAAAGTTGATTATCTCGAAAACGGTTTTTTGGACATTCCTAGTTCTATTCCTGCACCCTTCATATGATTACGATAAAAAAAATGACACGACTTTGGGTCCAACTAAATATGTGCAAGTTATTATGGCTCGTGAGATAATTGTAAATTGGAAGCAGCCATTTTTTTTTGATTATGACCGCAAAGTGACGAAAGTACTCTTATTTAAAATCATAACTAAATTGGAGAATATTGGCTATCCTGTATATGCCCTTAATTGTGACTTCGGTGGAAGTAATCGGGGACTTTGAAGTTCTCTGAATTTCTCTGAAGAGAATACTAGTTTTGAGAATCCTGTAAGCCAGAAAGCAGTTCATATATTTGCAGATACACCACACATGATTAAGCTTTTGCGAAATCATTTTCTTGACTGTGGTTACCTTTTAAATGGAATAATTATTAATTCTAAACCAATTGTGGATTTATTACAGAACACCCAAAATTTGGATTTAAACATTGCCCATGAGCTTAATGCAGACTTATTAACTGTAAAAGGTTGAGTAGATAATCTTTTACTCTAGAGAACCTTTAGTGGAGAAGTTTATTTATAAAAATTTTTGCTACCTATTTAATGTATACATTGTACATTGTGTTTTAAGTGCTCAGCGGCAAAGTCAAATATGCTACCAAGCTATTTTCCCATACAATTTCAAAAGCAATTTCCAGATTGGGCATGCTTGGTCACTACGAAACGGAAAACAACTGGTCTGAATGCTCTGATTTTTTCAAAATTGTTAATGATTGGTTTGATGTGTTTAATTCACAAATTCCGCATCCAGATTCAAGGGACCGGATTAAAGGTTTATGATTTACTTACATTTATTTTTTTTCTAGTACAAAACGGTATCACCAAAAACCCAACGCTGGTCGAGAGGTTACAAACTTGCGTTTGGGAATAGGAACAGCGTGGGATTTACGCCTTTTGGTATTTAATACTTATAAATAAATACCTTTAATGTCTGGTATTATCTAAATAGTTATTAATCTAAATAACTACAAATAGGTTAAGTCAACATTTCTTAGAACATTTAGAAATGATTTCCGATTCTGTGGAGAACCTAACCTTATTTGGATTTATCAACAGGTAAGACCGACTTTTTCGTTATTTTACATAGTTTCTTCTATACCCCCAAGAATATTCATTAACACACATCCATGAATTCTAGGCATTGTGGTGCTATGTTATTAATCTCTTTGTAATTCGTTGGTGTTTGGACGTCTTTCGTAATAATAAATTATACCAACAACTTGGGGAAAGAAGGAACAGAACTCAGGTTGAGTAGTGAGCATTTCACCTGCTTCATTGCGAAAAGACCCTTGGAAAAAGGTAAATATTTAATCAGTACTTATTATACATAATTAACTGGTTATTGTTATTGCGAAAGATGTTTATAATGCTGTGTGCCACTTAGTTGTACCTGTATAGAATTTACAACAGTTTTTCTGTACAGAGTCTTTCCATTTGGGTAGTCCTCTCACATGGTCTTTTAATTATATGGGTTTTGTATGGTGTTCGTGTACCCCGGCTACATAGACGCTGAACATCGTTGCCACGTAGAGGTTGGTTTTGGTAACGAAGAAGTCTGCCCTGCTGTCCAGTTAACGCTGTGGTAGTAGCGTTTTGGCCGCATCTACACCCTAGGTCAACAAACCAGGAGCAGCAAATATCTTCTACTTTCTTGGAGACAGAAAAGCTATAAGCTAAATAACAATAAAATCTCGGTCAAAAGTTACCGTTCTATTAGTACACTCACTGTCGTAAATACTAATTTCTAGCATTACTAATGCTTACATCATAGTTATTAGTTAGCTAGTACATAGTAGTTTGTAATTTTAAAGTAATACCAGTAATATAAAGGGTCTATAACCCTCAGAGTTGATAAAAATTGTTTTGTTGGCGATTACATTATTATTGTTAGATATACAGACATCTTCTTGTAACTGGTAACCACGTGTAGCTACATTTTAAAAAAATATTATTGTGTAAAGGTAGTTGTACCAGATACTACCCATATATTCCTTCACATTTGTTTTGTTTTGTATTTAGTATCGAACCTAATCCGACAGGTAGTTGTGTACTTATAAATGCTCAATTATTAGTGGAGAATAAATATTATAGGGTGTTTATTCCCTAAGTACCATAGTATATTTGTGTTTTATTATCCAGCCGAGGTAAGGAATATTCTTTAATAAATAAAATTTGTGTCATAGCTCTCTAGTAAAACTAACTCACCATCAGGTTAGTCCACTATTTAGATTGTCATATTACTTAAGGCATACAAATCGAAATTTTGTTTCCGACAGTATGCCCCCTTGCTTTCTGTGTAACATCTATGGAGGTCGGTTGCAATTTGTATGGTATTTTAGCCTCATTAAACATATATTACTTGTCTTATAATTGAAGAGTATAACTTCAATATGGTCTGTGCCACTTTTTGATTTTTCGAGATTTTTTACATTACACTGGTATATGTAGGTACCATCGCCAATGTTTTAGTAAACGCGCTATGTGCCAACGCAGTGATGTTGCTTTGAGGTATGCTGGAAAGATAGCGCAACCTGTAAGAACTAGGGATTATTCATATTAAAATGGTCCAAGTGCCGCGTCCATGTGTCTGTGTTTTAGCCCCGTATTCCGCTGATCATCCATGTTTCAATTTAAGTACCTAAGTACCTAACCTGCAAAGAAATTCTAAAAATCTTTACAATATATTATAGTAGCTATATATAAGGAATGAGAACTTTAAACTAAGACTATATTTATCGCTTCTTATCAAATTCAGCACTAGAATCCACAAAACACCATAAATTCACAAATTGGCAAAGCCGTGCACTCTTATTAGGCAATCACGATACCGGATCGCTATTACCCCGCCTAAATTTAAATTGTATTTCATTGAGCGTACCCGACCATCGCCGGAAACTATCTAAGATCGGGTGGTTTTTAGTTTTTAGTAGTTGCAACTAGAGACCCTTCAACCATAAACACAACAGTTTGTATTATGAATACTTTTAAGGGACATGGTAATCACAAAAAGTATAACAAAACGTTAAAACATCACAGCCAACAATAAACCACAGTAAACGAAGTCAAGGAAATTATTAACTCGCTTTCCTGGAAAAACTAAAGAGCACAGCTAAAGAGTAATAAAACCCCAGTAACCACAACAGTAACGTCGTAAACGAGAAATCGTGACGGTTAGACGTCATATGGTTAGACGGTTTAAACTCTTCAACATTTTTACTCGCTTTCCTCGGTTCGAATTTATTCCGCAAGGGGGCGTACTCATTTCTGGATTCGGCAATTACATTGCTGTGCTAGCAATAGTCTATATTTTGCGTTTATATGTCAAGTGTGAAGTGTTAAACGTGTTCGTGTTAAAAGTTTTTTGGAGATTTCAGATTTATTTGATTCACAGAACATTCCCGAATTTAATTTGTGGCTTGAAGACATTTTATTTTCCTAAGACTTTGTTTAAACATGATTTTATTTATATTTTTTTCCAGAATTACGTTGGCTTGTCTTATTTGTGGCCGCCGAGAGGATGATAAAGACGTGAAAAAACTATTTTGTTTCCCTAGAAATGCAGAGAAATAAGTAAACTGTTTACACCTATATTTTGTATTATTCATAATTATTAACAACAGGATTATGTTGTAATTTAAGAGTGGAGGTGTCTGTATTCGTGTTTTCGAACGTGTAACCCCCTAATTTTCTGGTGTGTGTTATATCGATACATCCGAATGAAAACATCGTAACTGACAAATTGACCGATTCCGACTTTTTTCATTTTTAAGATCCACTACACCTATTTGTTTGATTATTTCGCTCCAAAATTTTAAATTTTCATCGAAAAAATGTAAAAATGAGAATTACTTATAATTGTATCTAACAAAAATATCATTTTCAGTCATAAAAAGATTGTAAGAATTCTTACAATTTTGAATATAAATTTATTTTACATTGTAACGTAACTTACAATCGTTAAACATAAAAAGTTTCCGCAAAAACATTGTAACTATCGTTACTGTAATATTACCCGAAAAATATTTCATATTTAACAATTGTAACGGCACTTACTGTTTTTTTATTGGGAATATATCATGGATCTAGTGAGATACAATGTTTTCCCCCGGAAAACGTTTGCATTTAATCCACATACAATTTATTATAGTGAGGTTAAGTTACTTTAACTGCAGTAGTTTTCCCGTCGTCAATTTGTTCTATGTGTGAAACAACGTACCTAGTATTTTAGAGAAATAGAAGTATAAATACATTTATAGTAATATAAAGACTGTGGTAATAATAAGTGTAAGTGAGTGCAATATTATGTCGACTAGAAGTTTAAGAATTTTGGAAATGGTTAACGCTGGAGGTAAGTGTGGTAATTCTACTAGGTATTTTGATTTAGTGCTTCATGTCATCCGAATTAATAATACAATTTACTACTGCTGTGTATTTGCTATGAGTAACACACGTTCTTGTATATAATATATTATAAAAATAGATATACAAACATTATGAAACCACGTGACTTTAATGTTTACCATATAATTTTTACCATAAGTTAGTAAAGCACTTAATATTATTATTTTTTCTCTTCAGTTGTCTACTTAGCAAGATACCTAACTATATTAATAAACAAGACACTGATATTTTTACATGTTCTAGTTTATTCCCTTTACCTAGGTAGGCACTGAATTATTATAATACTATTTTATTATTTCTTTGTTAGAATTGTGTTCAGTCTAGTAGGTATTATAGATGCAGTGCGAATTAAAAACATAATAACACAGCAAGATCTTTGAATTTTATTTGATATACCAATCATAATTACCTGGTTTATTAAGTTAATTATGTTTTTTTTTATTATTATTTTCAGAAGGGTCATCAAAGCCGAGGGATAGTACCGGTGCTTGCAGTAGTAATTTTTCAGGTGTGTTTAAATTAATAACATAAAAGTTACGATAGTTAATTGATTACTTTAATTTTTAGAACCAACTCAACCAACTAATGATGACCAATTCCAGATATTTAATTATAAAGTGGTGGGAAATACGCTGGTACCAGAAAACAATGAAGGTACGAGCACCTATAATAATTAATGAAACAATTAAAGTTTAAATAAAAAGACAATACGTGATTTTCAGAAATGCCAAGAATTTAATTTTAATTTAATTTAATTTTTTTTGTTGCTCAAGCTATGGCCAGAGCAACATGGCTATTGGCGCATAATTTAAATTTAAATGTTTACTTAATTTGGATTACTGATAGCTTAAATTTTTTTTTATTTCTAGGTGATATCCAAAACCTGTACTACACACCAACAGACCTTGTTACAGAGCATAGTATCATTTCAACAGAGGAGGTAACAGATAATGCATTGCTCTCACCTATCAACGAATTAGTTGGTACACCTCAAGAGCCTGTCGATTTTTTGTATTCAGAGCATAATAATGTCAATTTGTCTTCACAATATAACCATTCTGACTGTGATTCAGATTATATAATCAATGACTCTGGTAATTCGTCAGATATCTCATCTGTCAGGTCATCATATCAACACACGGAATTATGAAACAAGTAAAAGACTTGTTTCATACAATTCTTCTGATAGTGACACAGATATTATGCAAAAAACATCAGAAAATTCCGATCTATCTTTGAATACAGACACTAAAGATGATCAAGAAACACCCATAGCTATACAAAACGAAAAGGAAAACGAATTACAAATACATCCAAAAGGAACTAGGAAGAGGTCTCGAAATATTGAACAGTGGCAGGCTAATGTATTAAAGAAAATAATTCGATCAGGAGAAGAACATCTAACTAAAACTGGCACAGTTGTGAAGAAAAAAGAAATGAAGTTGGGCTGCACGGAACATTGTAAAAAGGGCTGCAAAACTAAGTTTAGTGAGGAAACAAGACAACAAATTTTTAAGAAATTTTGGGATATGGCTGACTACAATAGGCAATCGTCTTTCGTGGGAAGTTGTGTGAAGCGGATTCCAAAAAAACGTGTAACTCTAAAGGAAGAAAATGAATTATCTAGAAGAAAATCATCAGTGTCGTATACCCTACCTTTAAAGTCAAGTGGTAATGTAGAAATATGCAAAAAAATGTTTTTGGAAACGCTTTCAATTTCTGATATGTGGGTTTCTACAGCTCTGAAAAAAATGGACGACTCTGTTACAAATACTATAACACCAGACAAAAGGGGGAAACATGATAATAGACCTTTTGTAGTCTTGGAAAGTGTTAAACAAAGAGTTAGGGAACACATAAATCTCTTTCCAAAAATTCCTTCGCATTATTGTAGGGAAAGGACTAATAAAGCTTACGTGGAAGATGGTTTATCAATCTCCAAGATGTACCGCCTTTACATGATGTGGGCTAATGAAAATCAGTTAGGTTCTATAGCATCAGAAAGGCAATATAGGGACATCTTTAATAATGAATTTAATATTGGATTCTTTAAACCTAAAAAGGATAAATGTGATATTTGTAGTGATTTTGAACTTAAAATTGAAAAACCTGCTGATGTAATAGAATCACACAACAAGCATCTTTTAAGAAAACAGCAAGTAAGAGAGCTGAAGGAAGCTGATAAAGTAAGATCAAAAACTGATTCAGAGCTTTCTCTATCTTGCTTTGATCTTCAAAAGGTGATTCAAATACCGCAATCAAAAACATCAGTATTTTATTACAAATGTAAGCTTTCATTGTTTAACTTTACCGTTTTTGACTTGGCCAACAATAAAGGATATTGCTACATTTGGGACGAGCAAATTGCAAAACGTGGTGCCAATGACATATCTAGCTGTTTGTATAATTTTTTCCTTAATCAGATTGCTGTGGGCAAAAAAGAATTTATATTATATTCTGACAACTGTGTGGGTCAGAATAAAAACAAAATTGTTATTACCATGTTTGTCTATGTGGCCAAAAAATACAACGTTTCTATTTGTCATCGATTTTTGGAGCCGGGGCATACACAGAATGAGAACGATAGTGTGCATGCCCTGATCGAAAAAAATATCAAACACACAGATCTTTACACACCAGATCAGTTCATAATGGTAGTTAAGCTAGCAAAAGTCCATGGCAAACCATACAGTGTCAAAGAGATGGACCAGGATAGCTTTTTTGACTTTAAAAAAAATTGTAATACGTTTAAAAATTTCACAAAAGATAACAACAACAAAAAAATTATCTGGAATGAAATTCGAGAAATTAAAATTACACAAGAGCATCCTGAAGTTATTTCTCTAAGATACAATTTTAATGAAGAACCACTTTTTGTAGACCTCAAACCAAAAAGTACAAGATTGTCTAACGGAAACGATATTTCCCTTTCGAAATGTTATGAAGCAAAAATTCCCTTAACAAAGAAAAAATATCAGCACTTACAATATCTTAAGCAAAAGGTTCCTGAAACTTACAGATGGTTTTATGAGTCATTAACTTTTGTTGACAATAAAGACAGTGATGACGATTCATCGTAAAAATTACCACTGCCAATATTTTTGTATTTTGCATGCATTTATTTTTATATTTTTGTATGTATGTTCCTGTCTGAATAAAAATATTTTTTGACAATCTTTATATTTTCTCAATCAAAAATTGCAAAGTAACATACAATGTTTTTATTCTGAAATATGTCTTGTCAGTGAAATGGTAAGAATAGTTACAATCTAGCATTTAACTTTTTTTCCGATAAAGAACATTGTTAATGCCATTACAATGTTTTAATCATAGATATTCCAAGACTGAGGAACAGTAACTAGCTAAAAAATTGTCAAAAAAATAAATTTCACTTTTAATTATACTACATCTCAAAAGTAATAACTTGATATTGTTAAATTTTGTAAAACAAGAAAAATTCTACGAAGCTGAAAGAAATAACTTGCTTTTGAACATCGGGTAAATTTCAAACAGCTCTCCTACAAAATTAAGTTTCGTTAGATACAATGTTTTCATTTGGAGGTATCGATATGTTTTTAATAATGTAATGTTTTGTAGGTCAACACAATGGCAACGTGCCTTAGGAATGGTTGACCAGGGTATATTATCAGGACATAAACGGGTGTGCAATCTGCACTTTTCAGAGCAGGATTTTATATCACATACATTCCTGGAGAAACTTTACCCACATGCTATCCCATCACTGCTGCCTGCACCTCTCGCTGCATCTGCTACTTTTTTAAGAAGAATTATGTTGTGAAATATGTTATTTGGATTTACTATTCATGTTAATGTTATAAGTGCAAACTGACTTGTGTGCGATGCCACTTCCTAATTCACCTACTCAGATTAACTCACCTTATAGAAAGCTGACAAGTCAACTTCTCCCTCAACTCCAAGCAGCTCTAATCGTCTTCCGAACATAGCAGCTAGTGTCTCGAATAGCGGGACCAGGTGTAGGAGATCTTTGTTTAAAGATATTGATGGTCTGTGTTCGGTAGCAATATCACCCAGAAAAAGAGCACTTATGGGGATCGTTAAGAGAAAACCAGGGTATTTAAGGAGACTGCAGAGACTTTGCAAGAGACAGGGGAAGGCCATTAATATAATAACATAATAACTTGTTTACCTGGTCCAAAAGCAATTAGTCGGAATGTCAAAGCGGAAGAAGACTGCAAAAAACTATTTATTGATGACAATATCCTTGATATCATAATAAATTGTACAAATATATATATATATATATCTAGAGTATTCAGGAAAAATTTCAAAGAGATAGGGATGCGAGACTGACCGATAAAAGGGAGATTACAGTATTCATGGGAATCCTCTTTTTGATAGGGGCACTACGAAGTTCTCGAAAAAATTTACATCAATTGTGGGATAATTCAAAAGGAAGTGGTGTCGAAGCAAAGATAGGTAGCAGCGGCGTGAGATTGACAAATTGGCCCCGATACGAGAATTATTGGAATTTTTGTCGCCAATTTTCAAAAGAATTTCATTGCAAGTGCATACTTAACGGGCAACTTTTGGCTTTCCGTGGCAGGTGTTCGTTCAAGCAGTATATTCCAAGCAAACCTTCAAAGCATGGGCTAAAGACGTTTGCTTTGGTCGATTCAAAAACCTTTTATACTTTTAACTTAGAAGTGTATGCAGGTACTCAACCTGATGGCCCTTTCCAATGGAGCAATTCACCAGAACAGGTTGTAATGCGATTAGTAGAGCCCATAGTAAAAACACACCGAAATATCACCGGCGATAACTGGTTTACCAATGTACCCTTGGTAAAAAACTATTGACTGATAAGAAATTAACATACATTGGAGCAATGAGAAAAAATAAAGCTGAAATACACCTCCGGAATTTCTCCCAAATAAGCAAAGACAAGAAAACACATCCATTTTTGGTTTTCAAGAAGACTGTACTTTGATCTCTTACTTAAAAAAACAAAACAGTGATTTTGATATCAAGTTTACATTATGATGATGCCATTGATGAAGAGTCTGGTGACAAAAGAAAACCAGAAATCATAATATCTTACAATAAAACTAAAATCGGTGTAGATGTAGTAGATCAACTGATTCAAAAGTATAACATTTTCCGGAATACAAGAAGATGACCGATTTTCTACGACTTACTCAAAATTTCGGCAATCAACGCATTCTGCTTATTCAATGTAGAGACACGATTAGATCGTAAGACATTCATTACAAATTTCTCATGGGAACTTATAAAACCTCAAATAACTGACAACTGATAACTGAACAACTGTACCTAACTTACCTAACACACTAAAGACGAGAGCAAAACTCCTTTTAGGATTCCCTGACCCACTACCACTTCAACCTATTCAACAAAACAGCACCGTTGTTAGACGATGTTACATATCGTCGGCACTATCACGAAGTGACGTAACTCAAAAATAACAAAAATCAAAGTGACCCACCTGAATATGATTCGTCAGATGATATTCCATTGGATCAAGTTGCAAAGATGATTATCACAGACATTTCCAACCAACAAAATTTTAATGATTCCAGTATCGACGAACTAAGGTACCTACGTCATGTCACACATTTAAATTATTCAAACAATAATAACACTGTCTATTCTAGAAATGAAGATACTGTCAGACCAGGATGTGAAGCACCTCCCTGCACACAAGAGGTCTTTAGTTCCTGTCATATTTGTACGAGGCTGCTCTGCTTTCATCATTTCGAAATTTACGGAACGTCTTGTGAAACTCATACTGCCACGAAGCGAAAACAGAACCGCAGGCCACATGTTGAGGAAAATGAGTCTTCTGCAAATGGTAATTTACAACCTGAACAATATCTGGTAGAAGGAAGTGGGACGGAAAATACCGACGTTGTCGATCCACGTTTCAATAAACAAAAGTTGGCCAAGACACTGCGTGATCAAGGGAAAGAGTACATAAGCCCGAAATCAAAACTTACTGTGCCTGCAAAATTGATGAAGAACCGATGCCATGATGATCTGTGTAAGAAAAAAGGAAAGCAATGTTTTAAGTTCAGCGAGGATGAAAGACAAAAGTTGTTTTCAGCATACTATGGCTTAGGAAACTTAACTCGACAACGTGACTTTATTGTAAGACACATTCAAACTTCAAGAAAAAAACAGCACACATCAAAACATGATGTTTCCAGACGGGAAAATAGTAATTGGTACTACCTCACTATTGATAAAAATCGGCATTTGGTGTGTAAAACATTTTTCTTGTATACATTAGGCATTTCGGAAAGAACAGTGAGAACAGCTTTGGCAAAAGTAAATGAACACGGAATAGTTGAAAGAGAGAGAAGAGGTGGCAGACAGTCGGAATCTATTATTGCTAGCGACAAAAAACGGCGTTTGACTATTACCAATCACATTAACAGATTTCTAAGGGTCGAGTCACATTACTGTAGGTCGAGTACATCGAAAGAGTATCTGCATAACGATTTAACTATATCAAAAATGTATCAGATGCTCCTGAATGAGCTAAATGATAATGACATAAAACCCGGATTTGAATTGTACCGTCCGAATTTTTCGAAGCCTAAAGCTTTCATTTCATTCGCCAAAAAAGGATCAGTGTTCTTTGTGTACGACTAAAGATGGGGATGAAGATCTGCAAAAGAAATTAAAAGCCAGATACGAAAAGCATAGCGAGGAAGAAAATATTGTTCGAGGAATTAAGAAACGTTGTAAAGATAGGGCAACTACTGACAATACTTTCGCATGTGCTTGTTTCCATTTGCAGCAGGTTATTTCTTTACCAATTTCGAATAAGAGTGAACTGTTTTACAAAAACCGTCTGTCAGCTTACAACCTAACGTTCTATGACATTGAAAACACAGAATGTTACTGCTTCATATGGTTCGAAGGTATCAGTAAGAGGCGGGCTGCAGAAATAACTACATGGGTGTATAAGGCTTTACAAATTTATGATGGTTCAGATCTATCGCGTTATTTGCGGATGGTTGTGGTGGACAAAACAAAAATTCCATCATCGCCAGCATATTGCTACACACTGTGGTTCACAGTAGTCATATTCAGGAAATATCTCTATACTTTTTTGAATCGTTTCATGGGCAAAATGAGGGCGATTCTGCGCACAGTGCAATAGCCACTATACTATACTAATAGCCATAAAACACGCAGGAGATATTTTCGTACCATCGCAGCTTCACCCTATTTTCCATTCTGCAAGGAAAAAAAGCCGTACACAATAATAGCCCTGCAGCACAACGACTTTCTAGATTTAAAAAAAATTGCCTTTGATATCCGGATACTATCGATTAAAACAACAACAAAAGGGGAATCAGTCAAGTGGACTAAAATGATGGAAATGAAGGTTATGAAAACTCATACAATGACTATTTTTTTTAAACTAGCCATACCGATCTAGAATACAAGTCATTAGAATTAAAGCGTCAAAAGATAGCTATTCAGAATCAGGTACTTCAGCCACTGAATATACAACCCAATAAAATTAGCACAGAAAAATTTGCTGACTTAATGTCTCGGTGATACACCAGTTATAAGACTACACGAACATCAACAGTTCTTTGCTTCCCTTCCTCATGAATGAAACTTTGTCTTATAATAATGCCAGTTAATTAATTGTATTTTGTATTGACTGTTTGTAATGTGTTTCTTGTTAATTTTATTGTTACACAATTACCTAATTTGTCTTGTTAATGTTTTGATAATTTGCTCTGTAAGTGTAAATTTTGTGTTGTGTTTATTGTTACCGTTGAATTTCGTTTCGAATTATGAAATTTTATATTAAAATTGTCAAATGATTATTATCTCGTTTCTGTAATAAAGATAATATGTACTTAATTAACAGAAAATGTCATTATTTTCTCAGTTTGCTTACATTGTTGTGCTCTGTAAGCGTTGACGTAACTAGTATAATCCGTCGTGGTTCCAAAATCTTACTTTCACTAACTGACGTAACTCATTTGTACGTCATTTTTTGTCGTTTTAAAATGAATACGCTTATATTCACTGTGTGAGGAGGTGGCATATAAACTTACGACATATATTTTTGAACATATAGTATGACTGCACGTGATAGTTTCATCCTGGTATACACTAGCGCTTAACTCCAATTTTCGGGAGCTTATTATGAGCAATTTTGGTAATGTGAGTTACGTCACTTCGTGATAGTGCCGATGATATGTTCTCGAAGTAAGAATAAGTCGACCCGAAAACAGTGTTCTAGGTGTCAGAAATATGCCTGTAAGAACCATTTGAGAGAAATGTGTGAAAATTGTTTTGTTACAAATTAGACCACTTCATGCCCATAGTAAATTTGTAGTTTTGTATTTATGTATGAAAATAAGTTTTACTTATGTTTTTTGACTCTTCCTGAAACAATATCTTAGGTTACATTGCAGATTTTTGCTACTATCTTTTCATTTGTACGAAATTGGGATCTTGGTAAAAATAAAGTATTTATTTCAAATACTTACATTTTATTCAAAAATATTTTCCATTTTCTTGATGTAGCAAAATAGATATTTTTTTAGAATAAATACTCTGTAATAAGAAGCCACATCATGATATTTTTAAAAAAAGTCATGTGCTGAGTTGTTACGTAGAGTCTAAATTTGGCCTACAATGGTAGGCCACGCGCCTACTGAAGGGTGAGTTGTATTGCAGCGTGTACTACTTGGAATTAGTGGCTTGTATTAATTACTCCGTTCATTACTTGGAATTACAGGTATTATACGCAACGCTTCTTGAGGTAATATCTGGTAGTGCTTCTAACAAGTATTAGTGGCGTTACCATTACTATGGTAATACAATACCAAAATGGTATTAGTGCACAAGTTTTGGTCAGCAGTTTACTTACCCCTCTGTTTTCGTTTAAAAAAATGTATTTAACTTTAAAATTGTGATGTTTACTTACTTGATGCTATAATGAGCTTCGAGCATCGCTTTGTTGCCCGACGGTACTGCAAAGTACCACGCATTTTAAAAACCAGTATAAAATTCATATTGTAACTTATTACAATGTATTACTGACGGTACGTTCGAGTGCGATATATTTAATTACAGAAATACTCGCTAGGTTCTCTAATGTTCACATAACCTAAAATATTCGCGATCTTGTGAAGCGGTACAAAGAGATACGCTGCTCTGATATTATTTATGTGGCTTTCTTAGCATTTATCATCTGTTATATTGAAGGTAGGTCAATAGTATTTTCGTAAAAGCCGGCCTTGTATGTTTTGTAATTAAGTGGAAATATTTTTCCACTCGTTACTTAAAATTGTACTGTCATTGCTATATTGTTTTAATTATTAAGCTAAGTAGGAATATATTTTCGTATTTATAAGTTACTACACATGTTAACACACATAATGACGCTTCGGAAATTCATGGTAGGGAGTCGATCCCCACCGCGCCGAAAGATTTAATAAAACTAGAGCTCCCACACTGAAACAGTCAGTCTGTGTCCGAGACTCCCAGCAGCAAGAAGCCCCAACAGCAGCAGCTCCGCCTACCTGAACCGTCTAGTAGAAGTACGCCATATACACGCAGTACAGGACTCAGGAAGGACGACATCCAGAAGCCATACCAGACTGGAGTGAGTACGCGATTTCCTTCGAATCGCGGTTTCTACCAACAACCGGTCGCAAGGCCTTCTTGTTGGTAGCTGCTGACAACCGGTCGAAAGGCCTTCTTGTCAGCGTCCCCAGTTGGCAACCGGTCGAAAGGCCTTCTTGCCAACACCCCAGTTGAAAAGGCCTTCTTGTCAACTCCCCAATTGACAACCGGTCGAAAGGCCTTCTTGTCAACAAATACGCTTCTATTATACACGCCGACATTAGTAAAGGTGCACTTCAATCTAACAGTACTCGCTCGCTCACTTTAACTGGTATGGTAAGTCAAATCATTTAAATGACCATTTACGATTAACACCTGAGTTCTCGAACATTCGATCGGTCCGCATGCTTACACTGTTGCTTCTTCCCTCGAACTGTATTTGTAACCTGCCTGTCTGATAACCGCTCACCGCTTAAACTTACGCCACAAGCCCATTGTACCATAGTTATTCATTATCATCCAGTAGTATTTTCTCATACCACGCTTTCCTCGTGCTACGCTAACTCCATCGGATACTCTCGCTTAATCATTAACCAAGTATGACGTAGGCAGACTGAATAACCTGTAGATAGTAGTGTAGATTGTTTGTTAGACAAGGATAGAAATACAAAAAGATGTCCTGAATAAATAAACTTGTTGTAACCAGATACCTGTGTATTACTGTAGATAAAGTCTATATAAGTCACGTGACCCCTGGATTACTGCCTGTCTCCACTCGCAGCTACCCGTGGCCCTTACAGAACTGCCTGTAAGGAAAAGTGGTCTGTCTACACTATAGACAGACAGTGGCGCTCGAATAAAAACTCCGCACCGAACGCAGAGCGTCACAGTTTGCTGCTTGTTTTAATAACTTTTAATTATTGTCTGAAATAAGTTGATTTATTGTAATCATTTCTCTTACAGGACTTATAAGTACCGTCAGAATTTATTCCTGAAAAAATCAAACATGTCTTCGCAAAAATTGAAATGGTTTTATACCAAACCCCTCAGTGAAAATGAACTTCAAGAATTATCTGATCAGATTCTTATGGAAGATATACCCTTAGACAAAAATTTTCATACAGACACAGAATCTAGTGATGACGAAAACAATTTTGAAACTACGTTTCTAAACACGTTTCAAAAGGAATTTGGTAGTAATATTCCTCTAGATAGTGAACTAGTAACGAAGAATGAGAATATCAAGAGTTCAGCCACAACGGATAAAGAAAACGTATTACCTGTTATTTTGCAAAATATTCTTCTCATGCCCGCACAAAATATGATCAATGCAGATTCTGCTGAAATAGATGTGCCAATTTTTCCTCGCTGTAATGCAAGTAGTTCATCACAAACCACCATAATTTCAGAATAAAAACCGCAGAAATAAATAGTCCATATATTTCTCAGCTCAATAACTTTGTTAGTTTGGAAGAAAATAGTTCAGGTATTTCTGGTCTAAATAGTCCAGGTACTTCTGGTCTAAATAGTCCAGCTAGTTTGAAACAAAACAAATATAAAAAAGATAAATGTAGTGGGAGTAACAGAAATTTGCAATCAACGGTTGTACCACGAGAAGTGCATATTGACCCTAGTCAAGTAGAAGATGTGAATCGCACATGGTCGAAAAGAAAGGTTAACACCAAAATTCCTCCATATGAGGAGGCAGAGGGAATAATCGCAGAGGAGTTTCTCACACTCCTACAGATGTATTTGTCAAAATTCTTGGACGCACTGTAGAAGATATTTGCTTCCAAAGCAACTTGTATGCAGTACAAAAAAATAAAAGACTTGACCTTACTGAGAAGGAATTGTTAGCGTTTATTGGGATCAACTTTTTTATAGCATACCATCAACTTCCGAATTGGAAACATTACTGGAATGGAAGGCCAGATTTGAGAATCCCTTTGGTTTCCAATGCTATGTCTGGTACAAGGTTTGAACAAATTTTTTCAAATCTGCACTGTAATAATAACACACAACTTCCAAAAAAAACAAAGACAAATTACGCCCATTCATTACAAAACTAAACAATAACTTTAGGTCCTTTTACAAACCAACTCGGCGTATCAGTGTAGATGAGAGCATGATATTATTCAAGGGTCGGTCAACACTAAAATAATACAATCCACAGAAACCAATAAAGCGAGGCTATAAAATTTGTAGTGTGGCCGACCACTTGGTATGCATGAAAATTACAAACATATAATTTTCATGCATACCAAGGAAAAAATGAAGCATTAGAAAACGAATTTGCTCTATGTGGTTTAAGAGAAAGAATTGTCCTGTCCCTAACAAAGCCCTATACATAAAATGGCGTATACATCAAATTGTGTACTTCGATTTTACGTCTATCCCATTGTTAGAAAAACTTCGCCTGGAAAATACGTTAGCTTGTGGAACCATAAGATCAAACCGGAGAGGTTTTCCAAAAAATTTAGCTGACGATAAATTTTTGAAACGTGGTGACTTTGATTATAGATATTCAAATACGGATATTGGCGTATTCAAGTGGAAAGACAATCGAGTGGTCAACTTGGCAACTAATTTCCATGGTAGTCATGTGTAAATAGAACTCAGAAAGATGGAAGTAAAGCCGAAATTCCATGCCCAACTGTTGTTACAGACTACAATCGTCATATGGGTGGCGTGGATCATGCCGACCAGCAGGCCCGTTCCTGGCGAGTATGCAGCGAATGTCCCGCACGCAGGCGGCAAAAGTTAGAGGCGCCAATTCAAAGATTACCTGCACCGACTAAAAAGAACAAAAAACAAAACAAACAAATAAATAAGAATATTTAAATTCGAGTTAACGAAATGCGCTTGAATGAATTATCTTTAAAATGAAAACCGTTTATCAAAACAGAAACTCTGTAATATTTTATTTTAGGGGTCATGCCACATGCTTACATAGTTGAATTCCTGGAAGGATTCACAAGTGCATTTCGCCACCTTTTTATGAAGCGAGTTCCGGGAATTTAACTCGGTCTTGTGCACCTGCCTAGTTATTTTCCCAAAAACAGTTCATAACGTTTATTACTGCCGTAATTTGCGCAACAAGATCATAGACGGATAATAGAAGATGACGGATAATCGAGTGACGGTTAATTGAAGTTCTACTGTACTTACATTAATTCTTATTTCTTATTGTTAGTGTTCATTTGGCTGCCTAGTGAACTGATCCAAACTAAAATAATTGCTAGTAAAAACGTAAAGTGAAGTATTCTGGTTTAATAACTACATAACTAAACATTAAAAAGGTATGATTTTGTTTTAAAAAAACGTTGGTGTTTGTATGGTGCAACAAGTGAGTAGGTATGTAGGTATATTATTTATTGGTATTTTGTTTTTGTTTTTCAAATTAGAAATGAGTGACAGCACAAGAAAAAAATTGTCTGGGGCTCAATACAAAAGACGCCGAATCGAAAAAAAAGTGGAAAAAGAAAAGCTTAGTGGATCTTTAACAAAATTTTTAAAAATGAATGATCCAAATCCATCGCCATCAAATGAGGAGCCCGAGCCATTGATTATTGTCAGTAAAGGATATCAGCCATCGACCTCTACTGAACAACAACAGCATTTAGAAATAAACACTGATGAAGATAAAGTTCAAGAAAATGTTGAGAAAAAAACTGCATCCAGTGCAGATATTGATTTTGCCGACCCCGCTACGTGGCCTAATCTTTTAAATCACCGTTTAATTGAAATAATTGTTACAAAAGGCGCTGTCCAAATTATAGAAAACTTTCCCGTAGATGGAACTGGAAGAAAATTTTCAGCTATGCAATATATGCGAACATTAGCAAACGGCGAAAAAGTAAATAGGGAATTGGTTGGTTTATTCAAAGAAAACAAATGCCGTTTTCTGCATTTTTTTGTAAAATATTTAGTTCGCAGTGTCATAAATTGATTTTTGGTTATTCTAATTGGAGGCATTTATCCGTAAATCTTTCTCGTCATGAAAATAGTATTGAGCATCTGAAAAGTGCACCAAAATGGCATGAATTAAAATTACGTTTGGATAAAGAATGCACTATTGACAAAGATCAGCAGAAATACTTCGAAATTGAAAAAAAACGATGGCGTGCAATTATTAAAAGAATGATTTGTATTGTGCAGTATTTAGCCTGCCAAAATTTAGCGTTTAGAGGGGATAGTCATAAACTTTACGAACCCAATAATGGAAATTTCTTAAAATTGGTTGAAATTTGATCCAGTTATACTGGAACATGTAAATAACATTCAAAAATTTAAACAACTAAATGAACGTATGCCTCATTATTTGGGAAATCATTTTAAAAATGAATTAATCAGTTTGTTATCAAGAAATATTCAACGTGAAATTTTAAACTGCCTAAAAACAGCAAAATATTATTCCATCATTTTAGATGAAACTCCCGATGCTAGCCATGTTGAGCAGCATACTTTCATAATAAGATTTGTTTATTGTTCCTCAAATGATGTGGAAATTAGAGAACATTTTTTAGATTTTTTTCAAGTTACAAATACTACAAGCGAAGGACTTTTTAAAGTTTTAACCGAACAAATATTACCAAAATTTGAAATAAATTTTCAGGATATGAGGGGACAGGGATACGACAATGGTGCAAATATGTCTGGTAAACATATAGGTCTTCAAACTCAAATCGAAATGTTAACGCCAGAGCAATGTTTGTATCTTGTTCAGCTCACACATTAAATTTAACTGTTAATGATGCCGCCAATATTACGTATGAAACTGTTGGTTTTTTTCAATCATTCAAGAGTTGTTCAATTTTTAAAAAAAAAATGTGCCACATTTAACTTTAAAATCAGTAAGTGAGACAAGATGGGAAAGTAGAATCAAAGCCATTCGCCCTTTAAGATTTCAATTATATAAAATTTGTGAAAGTTTACGACATGATTTGACGGAAGATAATTCCAGACATATGAATACTAAACACACGGCACAATCATTATTAGATAAAATCAAAACTTTCAACTTCATATGTTCGATTGTAATTTGGTATGATTTGTTATCAAAAATTAATATAATCAGTAAAATGCTCCAAAATTTAAATTTAAATGCATGCCACAAAGGAATAGAAAATCTTATTAGTTATTTTACTGAAAAACGGTCAGACAAAGATTTCGATTACTTTATCAATGAAGCCACAGTAGAAGCTCAAAAGAACAATGTAGAGCAAGAATTTCCCCTGTTCGACAAAGAAAAACCAAGCGTCAATTTTCATATGAAAGTACTGATGAAACTGTTTTGGATCCAAAACAACAATTTAAAATCAATTTTCATTTTCAAATTTTGGACACCACAATTCAATATTTACAAAGACGTTTGGAGGGGATTAGTAAATTCAACGATTTATTTGGTTTTTTATGCAATGTTCACAATTTAGATTCAGAAATACTTAAACAATCATGCATGGATTTAGACATAGCTTTGCAAATTCAAAATGAAGTTAATATATGTAAAGATATTGATGGAATTGATATGCATAATGAAATCATGTCTTACAAAGTTCTAAACCCTAATTCTAATACAAACACAGAGTCGCCCGTAAATATTTTAAATTATATTACAAAAAATAACCTAAAATCGTTGTTTCCAAATTTCTTCATAGCTCTAAGAATATTTTTGTCTTTGCCCATATCGGTGGCTTCGGGAGAAAGAAGTTTTTCAAAATTAAAAATAAAAAAAAATACTTAAGAACTTCTATGTGCCAAGAACGGCTAGCAGATTTAGCTATTATTTCAATTGAAAATCAAATTTGTGAAACCATCGACCATAATGAAATGATAAACGAGTTTGCGTCTTCAAAAGCAAGACGTATTGTATTATAATTTTCTGTTATTCTTGTTTCAATGCTGCTTGTTGAATTTACATTTATTAGAATTATAGTGTTTTTGTTAGTTTTTTGATACCTCCTGTTTATTTTATTGTTATTTTATTTTTATTAAAAACAAGCTTCTATTTAATTATTATATTTGTGTTAAAATTAATATTTTAAACATACATATCGTCGGCCTAATACGAAAATGGCCTAAGTCCATTTTTTGCGAAAATGAGATTTCACTTCCATCTGGCAGAAAATAGTCAAAGTAATCTCTTAATGAAATACTTGTAGTTCTACTTTATACCTATAGAGAGCACGACAGTGATTAGAAAGTTGCCTAAATCCAGGCTTGTCTAAATTAAAACGCAATTGGCTGAAGTCCCTGTCATTTTATGTCATCCCCGCCATTTTAGTTAACGGTTCTTGAAGGTGTTACGTTTGTGGTGATAAATACAATAATTTTATTGATCAAACACGTGTTAAATAATTTCAAGTAAGTATTTTAAGATATTTTAAGTTTCATATATTTTTATTCTTTAGGTAATTTTAATACATTTCATTGAAGTAATACAATTCAATTAAATCATAATGGAGTTAGGCAAATTTCTGTTTTTATAGAGGAACGATTTGAGGACTTAGGCTAAAAATTTTTATATAATTTCTAACTCAAAATTTATTTTTAAATTAATAGCTGTATTTCTTTTACCTGAGATTAACCGAAATCGTACCTATATCAGTCAATTAGCCTTTTGATTGGCGAATTAACTGATATTAGGTGAGATCTCGGTTTTTTACATAATTTAATTCGATAGTATTTATCGTCAATATATATTATCAAAATTAAGTTTTCTTAAGCACTTAATACAAATAATAGAAAATAATATTAGTGATTTACTGCCAAAAAATTATATTTTTATTTATCATAACAAATATTATATTTAGCATAACATAATTTCTGTTAGAATTAAATATTATTTACTTCTAACAGAAATTATGTTATGCTTTAACTGTTACTTTAACTATTTTCAGAATGAATTATGGTTCAAGAGTCGGAAAAATAATAAAGTTGCTGAAAATAGAGAAAGAACAAAATAGCAAAACGGAAAATAAAGAAAATGAAATTAACAACTGTTTCAAGAGAGAAAATAGAGACAGGTCTGACAATAAAGAAAAGAAGATGAAGCAAACCCATAATACAAATCCTGTAGTTGTGCCGCTAAGTTCTTGTTCGAATATACAGCCAGTATGCTTAGTGCAAGATGCAGATGTGACAATCAATAATGATATCAGTGATTCCTATACAGAAATATTACCAATGACTAGTTACGAGTCAGAGCTCCTCGAGAAACTATTGGAAACCCCTCTCGAAGTTTCAGAACTGGAAGAGGCTAATAACTTTGCGGTTTCTATGTCGGAAAATGAATGTGCCAGGTTTGAAAATCAAGATGCAATTCTGATTATGTAGAACAAGAAATAGATAACTCGAAAGACCTTCAACCAGATAAAACCTACAATCCCGAGGAAGATACTGATACTGACAGCAGTAGTACTAGTGAAGACACACAAGATAATAGTCAAGAAATGCAGCTTGAAGAAATCGGAACAGAACACGTTGAATCTTCGTCAGAAGATTTAAAAATAAGGAAAAGAAAGAAAAGAAGGCTTGTAAATAAAAACGAATGGAATGAGCGTAGTAACAAAATTAAAAGACAAGCTGGAAAAGAATATATTGGAAAAAGAAAGCTTGACCTAAACTGGGATTATTCCATTAAGAAGAGTTCAAAAAAAGTTAAAGGAAGATGTACATGTGATGGGAAACGAGCAACAAAATGTAGTCAAATATCGGACCAAGATAGACAAACAATTTTTGACAAGTTTTGGAAGTTTAGTTGGACAGAAAAAAAAATTTATCTTACTACTTTGGCAGACAAGACGATAGTTAAAAGGCCTAGAAATAGAAAAAATGAGCACGAGTCAAGACGAGAATTTTCATATAACTATTATTTAGAAACCAAAGAAAAAATAAGAGTGTGCAAAACGATGTTTTGCAACACGTTTGCAATTCCGCCAAGGACTATAGGACACTGGATCATGGACTCACAGGAGAGAACAACGGTAGCTCAGGAAATGAGAGAAATACAAGAGGATACGCCCATATCTCATAGAAAAACCAAACATAATGAACAAAAAATGTGCCTTAAAAATTTCTTTCATAAACTTTCTAAGCTAGAATCTCATTACTGCAGAAAATCCAGCAGTAAACTGTACCTAGAACCCAACTGGACATCAAAAAGTAGCTTGTATCAGTTTTACAAAGATGATTGGTGTAAAGAAAGTAAGATTTTGCCTCTTTCTTATCCTGTCTTTTCAGATATGTTCGATGATTTGAACTTGTCTTTATTTGCACCAAAGAAAGATCTGTGCGACGTCTGTATGTCTTATAATACCAAGAATCTAGATGAAGTTACTTATCAGTACCATTTAACTAGAAAAGAGGAAGCCCGTGCAGAAAAAGAGTTGGATAAGTCGGGAGAAAATAAAATAGTATTTACTATGGACCTCCAGTCGGTTTTGCTTTGCCCGAAGTCGAATGTGTCTAGTTTATATTACAAGACTAAACTAATAGTCCACAATTTTACTCTGTACAATTTAAAATCAAAAGAAGAATATTGTTATTTGTGGCATGAGGGAGAAGCCGGATTAACATCCAATGTGTTTGCCTCGATTATCTATTATCATTTACTTACGCATGTAATTGGATCCAATGAAATGACAGCAGAATCTATTATACTTTTCAGTGATGGATGCACATGCCAAAACCGCAATGCTACTTTGTCCAATGCTTTAGTGAATTTGGCACAAGAAAAAAACATAGTTATCGAGCAAAAATATTTAGAAAAAGGCCATACACAGATGGAATGTGATTCCATGCATTCCACAATCGAGCGTAAACTGCGTAATAAAGTTATTAACGTTCCTGCCGACTACGTGGAAGTATGTAGAATAGCGCGGCAGAAACCAGAACCCTACATTGTGCAATATCTAGATCACACTTTTTTTAAAAATTTTGATAAACTTAAATACATTCCATCTATTAGACCAGGACGCATAGCTGGAGAAGCCACTGTAACCGATATTAGGGCTCTAAGGTATCAACCAGATGGATCTGTTTTCTTTAAAACGTCACACATTAATGAATGGAAAGTCTTACCATTTAGATTGTCCAAAAAAGAGCGATTAGTTATTCCCTACCAAGAATTACCTAACTTATACGAAAATTCAATTCCGATTAAGGCAGAAAAATTTGAACATTTAATGTCACTTAAATGTTCGATGCATAAAGATTACCATGGGTTTTATGATAGTCTCCCTCATAAGTAATGTAGGTTGAATATTAATAAATTAATGTTGGTTGAATATTAATAATAATACAATGTTTGTTGTTTTACTGGAGTATTCTTGAATAAAATTGTAAGCCTACTTCAACCTGTGTTTTAATTGATTTAAAAAAAGCAAATTGCTTAAGTCCTACATAATGGTGCAGAAAATGGCTTAACTCCCATATTTTATAATAAAATAGTCAAAAGCATAGTATTCATAATTATTTTTACAAAACTAATATCTCGAAGTGATTTAAATATTAAAAAACCAATGTATTTATAGAATTCTGTTTAATATGAGATTTTTTGCTTCTCCTGTAAAATTTCTAAAATGTGACTTAGGCCATTTTCGTATTAGGCCGACGATATAAGGGGCGGGAAAAATATCTTGCACGCAGGCGCGTGACCCCCCAGGAACGGACCTGCCGACCAGCTAAGAACAACTTATGGTATGAACCGGCGGTCAAAGAAATGGCGGCACCGTCTCTTCTGGGGTTTTCTTGAAATGGCTTTTAATAACTCTTTTATCATATATTGCCAGTTACAAGAAAATATGTCTACGTTGGAAATTAGGCGTTCAGTCAGCCAAGGAATGATGAATATGATTTTTAACGCAAAATCACGAAAACTAAGTTCTATTTTGAAACCTATACTAAAACAACGCAAATACAATCGTAGTGTTTTAGATGATATGCGGTTTGGTACACCCAGGGTTTCCCATTGGGTGAAGCTTGAAAATAACAGATGCCGGTGTGAGTTTCGTAGTTCCCGAGGAGTTCAGTCAAAGCCGCATAGTAAATGTAGTGCTTACGGAGTGTTTCTATGTTGTAACGAGAAAAAAAACTGTTTTCTTATTTACCATGAAATGGATGTGTGAATATGTCAAAACAATCAAATCTGTTATTACCTACAAAATACACTTGTTTTTATACCAATTTTAATAAAATGAATTTATTCCAAATGATATCCGTTATGATTTTAAAATTATCCGAAATCTTGACGGTACTTTAAAGTACATTTTTTGATTTTTTGTTCAAAAAATAAAAAAAAAACAAACACCTTAGAAATATGTTATTTCATGACAAATACTGAGCCGACCCGTATATTGTTTGGTTAAATTAAATAAGTATGTTATATCATAGGGTTTTACTTTAAGAAATGTTTGTGTGAGTATCGCAAACGCGGGTGTGTAGTGGAAAAAAGGATCAGACTATTCGCTAATTCGCGTGGCTAAAAGGATGCCTAGCTGTTTGAGGGAGTTCGGCGAGGAGAGCAGTCGATGTTGATATGGGCCAGAAGTAGCATCTACTTCTGTATTCCTATCGCTACGTATTTTTCATGCACCTGTTTTGTCTTATCTATCTAAATTGTGTGGAAGGCAGAGAAGCTTCATAACTTGTTTTGCGTTGTTTCTAAGTGAAACTATTTAGTTGCATGTTCCGGATTCCTAACTAGGGGAAAAGTCACCAGTGAAGGAGCAATTGAATTTATATTTCTTCGTAAATCCAACATAAGCTGAGCCTGTAAGTAGAATTACGGAAAGGTACCGAGCATCCAGGTTAGTGATCACCTTTATCGATATTTTATTATCAAAGAACTGTTTCGCCCGTCGTAACCATTAGACTAGAGTGATAACTTGTCGCGACCGGGTAAATTCTCATCTCTTTATCGTACTAAACAGTGCGCGTGCAAGCCTTAGGATTAAGCGGTTTAGTATTAGTATATTATAACATTTGTTTTTATGAACTGATATTCTTTATTTAAATATTTTACATTATCCTAGAATATTCCGTATTCTTGTCATTAAATACTTATGGTAAATTATTAACAGGGTTTATTTTTTTTGAGAAAAGAATACACACAGCCCTGAACTAAATTTCTTTGTGCTTTGAGTTAACGAGGTATCTCCCCTTCTAGAGACCCAGCACAATACATTAAGAAAAATTTTAAAATAAGCAATAGTTTGAAGCAATAGATAGAGAAATAAAGTCCGATTCCAATGGACAGGTATGTTTGGCTCTAACATATAATAAAAGACGGCAGTCGACTCGGCCGAAGGGAAGACAATGACGGAAAGCAAATTTTAAACAGCTAGTACTCATACTAAGGGTTCGTTTAACAGCTACCATAAACCAACCGTCTACCAGCTACCCCGGTCTTGCCCTGTGAAGATGTTGGAGTCACGTACTCAGCCACATTATTTGTCTATTATATGGATATTAATGGTCGAAGATAATGAGTACCTGCACGTGAGAGAATTTCATCTACTATGGTGCCGGGGGCACCATATAGTTTTTTTTATGGAACACCCTATATATTTTTGCATATTTGATTTCTTCACGTCATTCTAAGTACAGCAATATATAATAGTTATATATTTGTTTCAAAATTAATGAAAATATTGACAGAAACAGCACGCGGAAAATACAGACCCAAGCCTAAAATACCGATTAAAAATTGTTATATCGCATTAACCATCATATACATCATTATTTATATCATAAATATTAAATGTTTAAATGTATTATTAAATGTGACCAATAATAGACAGTTGGATGCATTTGAGAGCATAGAAATTGTAAAATTTAATAGTAGTATGAATAGCGACAAGGGACCTATCCCGTATAGCCCGCTTTACGCGTTGCTTAGCAACCGATGATTGAAGCATGATTAGTCACGCGTAAATTTCACGGTGATATCATACCGTAGCCCGCTTTACGCGTTGCTTAGCAACCGATCATTGAAGCGTGATTAGTCACGCGTAAATTTCACGGTGATTAGTGACGTCACCGTGAAAATAGTATAAATATGGTAGATTTTGTAGTTTAAGATTAGTTTTAATCGTCTCCGGATTATGCCAACTTGGTTGGCGAAACGCGCGTGAAGTGAAAGTGTTTTGGTGTTTGTGGAAACTACTGTGTTTCATAAATATTACACAAACAACAAGAAAAGGTTATAATTTGCTTCGTAAAACATTAACAAACGTTACCAAATATCATATAAGTATTATGAAGTAGATAAGTAAAACAAACAACAGTAAAAAAATACCTATCAGTATCTGTTTCTGTCCATATCTTGTCGTTAATTTTGAAACAAATATATACTATTATATATCGCTACACTCAAAAAGACGTGAGGAACTCAAATATGCAAAAATATATAGGGTGTTCCATTTTAAAAAAACACAACTTTATGGTGCCCCCGGTATATTTATAGAGGTAGAAAAAATCTAATAACGTATTTGAAAATTTGGAAAATTCTACTTGAATTCAGTTTTTGAAAATTTAAAATAAGTGAGATAAGGGGGGGTTCAGTCTTAAATGAAACACCCTGTATAAAATAACAGTTAATTAATTGTTAACCTATTTCTCTCGTAGGCTAAATAATCCAAAATTAAAGAATTCATTCAAAAAATTGATATTGTATTATCTGCACAGGTATGATAGCAAGTACAGCACACTTCATGAATGCTCAAATAAGATGTGCAAAACGAACTCCACATGGAAGATGGACGCTTGACGAAAAAATTCTTTCTTTGGCTATTTACAAGCGCAGTCCAAGATGTTATGCCTTACTAAGATAGCTTTTGGCATTACCATCACAAAGCACATTGATTTCATTATTACAGGTCTCTTTTGAAGTAGGCATAAATGCTCATATTTTTGAACATTTGGGCCAGTCTTAGCAAGTGCCATGAAAAAGAGCGAATGTGTACGTTGGCCTTTATTGAAATGGCTATTAGGGAACATCTGCAATATGTATCATCCATTGATTGTATTCAATGTTTGGAAGATTATGGTGGAGGTGTACGGACAGATAAGCTAGCAAGATATGCCCTTGTTTTTCTTGCTCAAGGTATTGCGAAGTCCTGGAAACAACCTCTCGCCTATTATTTTACTGGCAGTGGAGTTTCTTCCGAAAAATTGTGGCTCATTCTCCAAGAGGTACTAGATGCTATGGAAAATGCCAATATTCCAATAGTTGCAATCATTTGTGATATGGGTTCAGCGAATGTGAAGGCATTGAAAGATATGGGGTCTGATATATCTAGACCCTACATTATTCATAATAGGAAACATATTTTTACAATTTTTGATGTTCCACACCTCCTAAAATGTGTCAGAAACCTTTTTAGAAAATACAATGTTTTGATCCAGATCATTACTTTTGGAGGAGTTGTGGAAAAATTGCAGACTAGATGGTCAGATTTTACAAAAGCTTATGAGGGAGATAAGCAAAACTATCTTATATTTCGAAGCTTACATAAAATCAAAGATTTTTATTTGAATCCTGTTGGACAAATCGCAATGAAAGTGAAAGTTGCAGCTCAAACAATGAGTCGCTCTGTTTCTGTGTACTTGTACAATCTAATCAGGCAAGGTAAGATCATTTACTTCTCGTGTTACCTACACATCTAGACTTTTAATTTTATTTACCCCTTCCGGCAAATGAAGAGAATACATTTTGTTCAGTTTTGTAAACTATTAGTTTAGGATTGAAATTTAAGTACATTTGGCGCTCAAATTGTGGCGCGTGATGTCTTATGGAGTGGGGGAATTTGGAACTTTGCGCCGTTAGTGGCCAGTAAAATAAGTCTTATTTTACTTTTAATTAATAAGACAGTTGCTATTATGAACTCAGTGTATGTACATGTGCCACAGAAACCTTTAATCTGTAAAACTTCAAATAAATGTACATGCACAAAAAATAAAGCGGATATTACTATCCCAACATATTTATGGTCCTTTGAGCTAAATAATTGAAGACAAGCAGTCCAGAATTCAGAAGAAAAAACAAGAATTAAAAACGTAGAAACAATTAATAACATCATCGAACACCTACCTGCAAGGCCGAGCCAGACGGGGTAAAAAACGAGGTCCATTGTTTACGCCTGGCACTACAAGCAAAAAACCCTCAACACAACACACGAGTAAGTCTCTATCCTTTATTATTTCCCTTATTAACCATCCTACATCTTTCACTTGGCATTATTACTGTAAATGTAAATTAAACAAAATTAATAACTATGAATTCCGAAGCTCTAGAGGCTACTTTAAAACCATTGAATGCAAAGCGTGGGGTACTAAAAGCGCAAATTACGAGATTTAAGACATTTTTGGATATTTTTTTAATTGATAGAAATTAAATAGGTACAATTAGAATCGCGTTTACACAAAATAGAAATTCTATGGGACGAATTTAGCGATATTCAGGGAGAAATAGAAACTTATTTAGATATTGAAACTTAATTTGATGAACGCAATTCATTCGAGGATAACTATTTTGATGCAATTTCGAAGGCGAAACGTTTTTTAGCAGAATCATATCCATCTGAGCAAATAAATTCAAACATAGTAAATAATAGACCTGCCTTAAGTAAAGTTACCGAATTTACCTGAATTTGAAGGGGCGTACGACAAATGGAGAGGCTTCAGAGATGCATTTGATAAATTAATTAATAGTAATAAAGTTATATCAAATACCGAAAATTTTATTAATTGCAGTCCTGCCTTAAGGGAGAGGCAAAGGTAATAAGCGCAATTGAAATCACAGATGTGGAGTATCCCGTGGCATGGGGTATCCTAGAGGAGTAATTCCAAAACGTAAAATTAATTGTTGGTAAACACATCGATTCAATCATAGATATGCCGAGCTTAAAGCAAGAATCACATACACAATTACGCGCATTTTAAAATAACATCTTAAAAGATATACGTTCTTTAAAAACATTAGGACAACCAGTGGAAAGTTGGGAAACTTTATTAATACACATTTTAGTACCGAAACTCGATATGACGACAAAACGCGATTGGGAACAGTTAACTAATAACAAGGAAGTTCCTACGCTGGCATAATTCACTAAATTTTTAACTGCAAAATGTCAATTATTAGAAAAAATAAATGTAGGAAAATCTATAATTAAAAATAATACTAATACTCATACAAAAAGGGAATATGAAAAGCACTCAAGTTTAATTCATTTCTCCACGCAACAAATAACTTGTAATTTTTGCAAAGCTAATCATTATAATAACCAATGTCCAGATTTCTTAAAATTATCAAATAACGAGAGATACGAAGAAACAAAAAAGCATACATTATGTATAAATTGTCTTAGTACAAATCATTTTTCAAAAGATTGTAAAAAAGGTAATTGCCGTACATGCAATATGAAACACCACACGATGTTACATTTCGACAATCCAAATAATAACAAAAATAATACTTCTAATATATCAAATAATGCGGTGCAAAAACAAAAAATATAATACCAAATGAGGCAGCAAATAGTACTGCAAATACACACTGTATACAACAACAACACAATCAAATTATTTTATCTACGGCATTAATATAGATTACGAGGGCTTACGAGGACTTAGATTGAAATATACGTTACTGCCAGTGGCGTGCAAACAATGTAGGCAAAAAGGCATTGCCTACCCTAGCACTATTTGTAATATTAGGTTTTTTTTTTAAATCGAATTACCTCAAAATGCTACCTAATTTGATATCAATACTAGACAATGCTATCAATCATAATCATTATACATAGGTATCCAGTATCAATAATATTAATAATATTATTATTAAAGCCAACACAAACTTTCCACGGATCCAAAATAATGCAATCTTACGTTTAAGTGCCCTTGATATTTCCCATGTAGGTGTCCCGTAAGAGCGCATCGTAGGTGGACACTTGTGAGAATATGGAAACAACATTATGATCAAAAGGCAGCACCTATAGTAGTAATAAGCGTACGAAATTTGAAGGCATGGATGTAGCGCCGTGTGTTGAAAAGAGATAGAGGGCGGGTGACCGCCCCGCCGTTCGGTGTTATTTCGTAGTTACGACGGCGGAGACTGCGCAGCGGGGACGCTGCCGAGGGCGATCCAGATCAATATTATTGAAATAATTAGTGTGTCGCGTCGTGTCAATAATTAGTTTTTTTAGGTTCTTTTATAGTGTGTTATTTTGATTAAGCAACTGATTAGTGATTAGTGTTAGAGTGGAGACTAGACACATAATATAGATCTATTTTAAAAATAAAAATGCAGGGTGAATGTGAATGTGATGACAGTGAAAATTGTGTACAACAACTAAAAACAGTTCCGTTTAGCTCCAGAACGTTTGACAGCAAACATGCCATTATCGCGGCGGGCCGGCCTACACCTTCCCTAAAAATTGTACAACAAAAGAAAAACTGCAATAGGTATTTTAGCAAGTTTTATGACAATTACAATTGGCTTGCAGGCTGCAAACATATTAATAAGATGTTCTGTTGGGCATGTCTATTGTTTTCGAAAGAAAAGAATGTGTGGACTAATGCCGGTTACGCAGATCTAAATAATTTTACAAATGCTGCAAAAAAACATGATCAATCCGAGAATCATTTAAGATCTGCCCTTTATTTATGTAACTTTGGACAACATAGGATAGAAGTGAGCCTTTCTCGTCAATTTAAAGAGGAAATAGAGCGGCATAATTCTAGAGTAGATAGAAATCGTAACCTAATGCGAGTTTCGATTCGGGTCGAGCGAAACAAATTTTTAAAAAAGAAAAATTTTATTTCCGGAGACAAACTAACAGTTACAAGTTTGAGCAAAAAGTGATTTACAAAGGCATGGAAGCTTATTTATAACGTCGGTGTTATCTATCCCTGACTTTGCAGTCTGCACTATGCATTATATTATTATAAGAATAGCTTACTATGTGGGATCGTAACTCCTCCCATGTTAACTGAAAAATTATTCTCTGAGTGATTTTTCAACAAATTATATTTGAATTATTTTCATTTGAATTTGACTTAGTTTTTAAGAATTTTGAAATATATTTGCTGTAAATCAGGTATAGAATAACAAGCACTAAAATTAAGTACAACATTACAGTCCATATGGATGTTTTGGAAACATAAACAGGAATATTAAGTTTACTTATTTCATTTCTTTGATATTCCAAGTCTTTTTGAGTTTTGAGTAGTTGATGTGTATTAATTAAGTTAAGATTAAAAGTTCCTAAATTATAAGTAGGTAGTTTATTACTTAAATTTAAATTAATAGTAAGTTTAGGTAGATCTATAATTTTAAAATTTACCTTTGGATTTTTATAACTTCGTAAGATATGGTTTTCTATCTTAACAGTGCAAATTGTATCTAAATCGATTACATAGCTTCCAAGGAGTGGAATATTATCTCTAATATTTTTGCATTGTTGTATAGCAACTAAAGGTTGAGGTGCAATTACAATTAATTTTTCGTTTATAATTTTTTGAATTTGATATTCGTCTAAGTTTACTGGTAATGGGTAGCAATTACTAATATTTTTTGAAAATGTTAATATGTTAACTTCACAAGGTGAATTATTATTAATTTTTATAGGATTCACATATTTACACATAAACTCTTCTGTTGATATTTCCTTACATTTATCTTTAGAAAGAACGAAATTATGTTCACTTATAGCTAGATAATTATTTTTTGGTAATATCATTTGAAAAGAATTTTTCTTTTCAATTGGAAATGGATATAGTTGATAATATTGATAAGTACTAGGTTCGACTAATGGTATCTGCAGTATAAAAATTATTTCGTTGTTTTTTGAATAACTTTTAATATTTATAATATTTTCAAAGGCAAGTATATTTTCTAATTTCGGTTCAAAAGGTAATTTTACATCAGGTAAAACTTACCTAAAAGTTTTCATAATTCTAAGTTCAGATAATAATTCATTTGGCTTTATAATTGAATTATGCAGAGTATTAAGTTTTGCAAAAGAAATGGCTATTTCTATTTTATCAAGTACAGTATAAATTGTTTGATATATGTTTGTCATCTGAAATAACAACATGTTTGTTTGAAAATATTTATAACTAATCTGTTGATGCAATTCCATATTTTTAATGAAATCTTTAATTTCTAATACACGTGATTTTAAAATTGAGTGGTTCTGTGAAATATTATGAGCAAGTTCATTAAAAATGTTTATAGAGGAATTTAGCAAGGATACTTAATTTTCTAAAATAATTTTTTTTTTTATATAAAATTATTGTGTTGGTTGGTTTATTCCTGGTTGGATGAACCTGCATCTGAAATAATATGAGGTTTCTTAAGCTCTTTAAGATGTATTATCTCAGTATTATTAGTTTTACTATTTCTTATTTTTGCTTTATTATGTTCAAGTAACTCTGTTAATATATATGGTCCTTTAAATCTATTTTTATGTTTAGAGCGTTCTTCTAGTCTCTTATAGACAGTTTGATTAATTTTAAAGTGAAACTGATTTTCGCCTTCCTTATTAATTCTATCAATAGTTTTTTGTTTATTTAATTCTTGATCTGCTGCAATCTCTGTATACAGAGACGTTAGTTTATCTTAATGGCTTGTAATATAGTCAGAGTAAAATGTCATAGGAATAAGGTCAAAAGGATCTCTGAGGTTAGTATGTCCAAACGTTAATTCGAAAGGAGTATATTTCGTTGCAGAATGTATTGTATTATTATAGGCAATTAGTGCGTAGGGCATTAATTGTATAGGGGTTGAGTCTTTATGAGTTTGTTTTAGGATTCTAAGGTGTTCGATTAATGTTGAGTGAAATCTTTCAAGAGGAGAATTTGATTCATGGTGTTTAGGCGTAGTGAAATGAGTTTTGATTTTTTGTACTTTTAAGAGTTCTTTTATTGTCTCATTTTTAAATTCTGTACCGTTGTCTACGATTATAGTTTCGGGGATTCCGTAGAAAGAGAAAAATTTAATTAGATTTTCTTGCACTGATATGGCGTCTTTAGTACTTGCGAATGCTTGTCCTAATTTTGTAAATTTATCTATAATAGGAACAGGAATGCTGTCTTGCAATATTGTAATAATCCTATGCCATTGTTTTGAACAGTGGGCACTCTTATTATCTTTTGCGTTCTTGCAGGAATTGTTATCTGGTGTGCCTGGAATTTATGAGTTGGGGCATTGTTTTGTCGTAACGTAGAAAGGATGTGCAATTTTGCGTTAGGTGTAATAAGTTGAAAGTTATATAGGTCAATGTTAGCGTTTATTTGTGATAGTAAATCTAGGCCAATTAACCCGTTGAATTTTTCTGAGAAATCAAAGAGATAAAACTTATGATTTCCTTGAGTATTAAAGCTGGGAAACAAAGGAATATTTATAATTTCGTTATGAAATGATGTAGCATGGGCAGTGGATACTTGAAAAGGTTCATGTTTAATAAAGTTTGGAAAATATTCATATGCCAGTTTAGGATTTATAAAGCTTCTGGTACTGCCTGTGTCAATTAGAAATTTAGCGTTTAATTCTGGGATAATTATGTATGGAAGTTCTGGTAAATAATTATTTAAATGTATTATGTCGTATTCTCCGTACTCAGGGTATTGTGAAAATCCTGATTTCTTATATCATTGGGATTAAACGTTTCTTGTTGTTCTATATATCGATAAGTGTCGTATTCGTTAGAATTTAAAGGTGTATAATTTAATTCATTATCGTAATGAGTAACAGTAGTATAGTCATCATCTTGTAAACTTTGATTAGCAGTATAATCATTTGTTGGTGCGTTTTTTAAATTTTGATTATCAGTAGATTCATAATAATTAGAGTTGGTTTGTTCAAATGGGTTCTCAAAACGTATTTGATCTATGACTTCTTGGTTAAATAATTCTTCATGAGTAAAATTAGGTTTTTGATTAGGATTATTTTGGAAATAATTTGGTCTATTAAATGGAACTGAATTTCGACTAGTTGTGCTCATAGACGTTGGTTTATAAGTTGGTTGTATATTTCCGGGTTTAAAAACATTTTTTGGTTGGCCAAATACTTGACTATTTGTCGGATATTTTTGAGTATGATTAGGTTTTGATGTAATCGGTATTGGGGCTTGAGGAAAGTGTGGTGGAAAGTTATTTGTAGAATTTGGTTGATTATTATATACTTGAGGCGGTTTATAGCTATTCTGTATATTCGTCTGTGGTAAAGTCTGAGGTCTATTATTTGTCATTGGATTTTGATTTTGATTAAATTGATTATTATTATTCGAACTGCGAAATTTAAATTGTTGAAAGTTTTCTTCTTCTTGTACAAAACTCATAGCTTGCTCTAATGAATTTGGTTTTTTAAGTCTGACTACCAATTGTGTGTTATACGGTAAATTATTTATATACGTTTTTAAAGTGAAATCATTATAATGTTCTATTTTCATTAATTTAATATTGTGCTCGTCGCTACTAGCATTTAATTTAGCAAATAAAAGGCTTCTAGTGTCTTGAAGTCTCATGCTAAAGTTTAATAGATTTTCGTTTTTATTTATTTTTGTATTTAAGAGATCTTGTATTAAACAATCGATACTTCTTTGATCAGCGAATGTAGTTACTAAAATATTTTTAATTAATTGCCAGTTATTTATTTCTGATCGAGAACAGATTAGGTCTGCTGCTCGTCCTCTTAGTTTAGAAAATATAGTATCAAGTAAACAAATATTTATAGGTGCATCAGGGTTTGTTCTATTCTGAAATGCTCGTAATAAATTCTCAGATGAAGTTACAAATCTCTGTAATAATTTGGGGTTACCATCAAAATGTGGAATATTATCAGCTTGGTATCTTAATAAAGAATAATTTATTTCTGCCATTTTTTGATTTGCTGTGGAATTATTTTCAGAACTATCTAGATTTAAATTGTCTAAACTATTTAAAAGTTCGTCCAGTTTAATATTAAAATTTTATAATACAATAACTACTATACGAAAATGTTTTTTAAATTCGGGTTAAATATAAAATGAGTACCTAATATGCAGTGATAAAAATAATAAACTTGTGTGCTTACAGTATTAACTTGAGTAAAGATGTTTTCATTTTACAGATGTTTTCTAGCTTGGGCCAAATTTTTCTACACAAGAATTAGGGTTACTCGTGGTCTATGAAAAGTGAGTGCACGATCTTGGTTCTTCAAGGGCTTATGTAAACGAGTTACAAGTGCAAAGCCACACGATGTTTTCTTTGTTTCGGAAAGGGTGGATATAGCGATTATAGTCCGCAATTTCCGGTTAGAAATTTCTACGAAACTACAATTTCTCCACAGCCTAACACTGGTGTTTTCTGGGTTTTCTTTCTTGAGTGGAGTCTTCGTTCTTTGTTCTCTCTTGAGAGTCGTTTTCTTTCTTTGTTCTTTCTTGAACTGGGCTTCTTGCTTCTTAAATCTAACTTACATCTAGGGTGTTGTCGGTGAAGGGTTGGCTTCTTGCTTCTTAAATCTAACTTACATCTAGGGTGTTGTCGGTGAAGAGACTAGGCGATACTAGATATCCTGGGTTGATTCCCCTCCTCGTGACGTGATCTCGATGATCGGCTTTTCTTAATTACCTGGCCTGATTGCCCAGTAATTACAACGATTGTAATTGGTAATTAAGGTGTGACTTTTCCCTCACTGTCACTGTCGGTCTTCTCATTTAGCTACTCTGTGTTCACTGAACTGGAAATTTTCTTCTGGTGTAGGATCTTCGGTAATTTAAGAATTGAAATTCACAATAATCAGCGATTGATTAATTTATACCATCCGGACGACTGCGCCAGTTTCGATTCGGGTCGAGCGAAACAAATTTTTAAAAAAGAAAAATTTTATTTCCGGAGACAAACTAACAGTTACAAGTTTGAGCAAAAATTGATTTACAAAGGCATGGAAGCTTATTTATAACGTCGGTGTTATCTATCCCTGACTTTGCAGTCTGCACTATGCATTATATTATTATAAGAATAGCTTACTATGTGGGATCGTAACTTGCGTAGACTTATTGATATAACTTGCTTTTTGGGAAAGCAGGAACTGCCATTTCGCGGACATACAGAAGACACTGAGTCGTCGAACAGGGGCAACTTTATAGAGTGCATACAACTTCTGGCTAATTACGACGGGATTTTAGAAGATCATCTACACGCTTCAAATGAAAATGAAAAGAGAAATGTCTTTTCCGGATTTTCTAACCGAATACAAAACGACTTAATATCTGCAATAGCCTTTGTGCTTAGGGCAAAAATACGACAAGAGTTGCATAAAACGGACTTTGTTGCTATTATGATTGACGAGACACCAGATATAAGCGACAAAGAACAACTTTGTGTTACTCTTAGATATTTTACAGATTCAAACGAAATAGTTGATCGGTTTATGGGCTTTACCGACGTAAGTGCGGATCGAACTGCAGAAGCGCTAACCAAAATAATTACAGATATTTTAAATGACTATGAATGCACTACCAAACTAGTAGCTCAAACCTATGATGGAGCCGCTGTCTTATCTTCTAATAAAATGGTGTTCAAAAAAAAGTGCGCGAACTCTGTCCCGACGCGATATATGTATGGTGCAACGCTCATATTTTGAATTTAGTTTTGTCGAAGTCCTGCGAGAGAATCGTGGAAACCAAACACTTTTTTGGAACAATTAAAAACCTAGGCACATTTTTTCACACTAGTACCAAACGTTCGGATTTCTATAACCGATTTTGTTCTAAAAAATTACCACGTGTAGTTCAGACTCGACCAATCCAAAGGTATCAGCTATCGTTGAAGTAGACAAATATCTGGAGGAACCCATTTTACCACGCAAAAATGGCTTAGGCGAACACCAGGATCCGCTTGTGTGGTGGCACCAAAGACGGCATATATATCCTAAACTATACCAAATTATGAAGACAAGGCTTTGTATACCTGCTACATCTGTTCCGAGCGAAAGAATTTTTTCAAAAGCGGGACAGATTGTTTCCGAAAAGCGAGAGTGACTGAAAACGGAAAAAATATCCCAAGTTATATTTTTAAGTTACAACTTAAATAATAAAGATAAAGGTTGGAGTACAAGATTTTCCATACGCATACGTTTTTAACATCCAGTTCTAGTTTCGATATGTTTGTGCATAATTTATTGTTTTGTTGCTTTATTGGCAACAATCTCTTTGGCAACAAAAGCCAAAGAGAATATAAGATTTACTTATCAAATAGTTTACGTGCGTACAAGTCTTTACGTAGGTACGTGCTCGACTCCTTATTGTTTTGTATTTCAGTTTTGTTATCCTCAAAATAAATATTAGTTTTATGTTTTTGAAAACTTACAAGGGTTCCCATACTTGTGTTTTAACCTACAATCATTCTCAAGATACACAACTAAAGAGTTTGTTGTTAGTTAGCCGACTTTCGTTAGAAGGTGCTGAGGTCCCATACGGGAGGCAACTGGCGTGTTCACCCTGGCATGGGGAAAAAGTGTTAATAAATTCAACAAGATACAAACATTCATCATCTTATACAATAAGCGGCAATTAAGTCACTGTTATAAGCAAAACACACAAGTACAAAAAACCTACTCGTAGCCATTAATGGAAAAAAAAGGTCAACAACATTACTTAGATCGAACTGAATAGGTCGAATGATGGTATACCTGTTAAAGAATTTAATTGTGAACTAAGTTCTATTGTTGACGTAAAAGTTGTAACAATGTCTCCACTACAAACTTGAACTTCTTTATCAACATTATAGTTACAAATCTCATGAAGGCGTAGAAGATTATGAACTGCAACTTTTTCGTCTTCAATGAGGTCTTTATAAGTCCGTACATTTTCGAGATCATGGTTGTCCTCGTTGACAGGTAAAGATATTTCAATTTCACATAAATGTACCTCACTAATACTTGCAGTAGCCTCATCATTGAGCTTTCGTCGTCTCTTCAATTTATCTTCACGATTAGAATCGTTGGACTTTCTCTTGGCACTTGCAAGTGATCTTTTTACTGGCAAATTTTGGGAAGGTACAGAGTGTCGCTTAAGCTTAGGTTGTTTTAAGTCCACATCTAAAACAAAAATAGATTGTGTTGTTACCCGTTTCGCGGTTTTTTACTTAAACTAACCTTAATAAATATCCCTTACCTTTTGAACAGTAATATTCCGTTTTAAAATGATTAGAGAGCAAACACGCATATTGTTTGTCACTGGCTTGCCCAATAATAAAACCTTCTCCCAAGCTTTCCTCTTATAAATCTCCTCCTCGATTACCAGTGCACTTGGGGTGCTTTCCTGGGGGTCGAAAATGTTTCGCAAAAAAGCACAGCCAACAGTAAAACTAAAGAGCACAGCTAAAGAGTAATAAAACCACAGTAACCACAACAGTAACGTCGTAAACGAGGAATCGTGACGGTTAGACGGTTTAAACTCACAGCTCATAGAACGTTTACGTTTAACTTCAAATTTTTACTCGCTTTCCTCGGTTCGAATTTATTCCGCAATGGGGCGTACTCATTTCTGGATTCGGCAATAAACAAGACTGAAACAAATTTGCTATAAGCAAATTAGCTTCCTGTAGAAACGAGGAACGAGGCTCTATTGGCGAAAATCACTTATCGAATTTTCGTTCTAATTACACTACCCACGTATAGATGATAAGTGATTTTCGCGAATAGCGGGAAATTTGAATTTCGCAAATGCGGTATGCGAGTGTTTGTGAATAATTAAAAATTGTAATAGGAAAATTCAAATTTCCCGCTGAACCTATATACCTTTTATACCACCAAAACACCCAATCACAGCTTAGAAAACAAACTGTGACCCAATTATAGAGCACAGACGCGCATTCTCGATTTCTCACGAATTCTCACGATTTTTCATTGTCATTGTAACGAATTTTAGTACTTCACGGCTGGCCACACTGAATTGGCAGTAGCCTTTACACTGTTGCAAAACGGATTTACAGCCTTATTTATTTGTAAAAGATGAGGGCTTTTTGGATGTTATGAAATTTATGGATCCTTGGTATAAAGTACCCTGTAAAAAAACATTTGCAGAGACAATTATTCCACAACTTTATGCGGAAATACACCATAGTTACGAAACATATTATGTGATAGTGATGTCGAATATATGAGTTTTACACTGATATATATGGACTTCCATAAACTCATCATACCTACTGTTGCATTACAGTTCACTTTTTGTAGAATCAGAAATTACATTTTTGCCTTTTGAAGGCAGCAGAGCACCTATTGTATTGCAAATTTTATTGAGGTATTTATAAAATTTGGTAGATAAATTCTTTATGTCCTAATATTTTAGGAAACTTTCCGAGTGGCAAATCGATTTAAAAAAGATTGTATGTGCAACAACTGATAACGGGGCAAATGTTAAGTCTGCTTGTATCAATAAGCTTAAAGTTCCACATCTACCTTGTTTTACTCATAGCTTGAATTTATGTGTTACTGATGTCACTTCTTCAGATGAGCAATTTAATAACTTGCTAACTAAATGTAGAAATATCGTCAACTTTTTCGAAAGAAGTAACATTGCAATGGACTTACTACGTCAGGAACAAGATAACGCTAATGTACCACATTTAAAGTTGTTGGGGGATGTGGAAACAAGATGGAACAGCATTCTTTTTATGCTACGAAGAATTGTTGAAATTGGAGATCCATTAACAATGGCCTATTGCTAGGGTGACCATATGTACTTTTTTTATTAGGACAGTACTTTCTTTTCAAACACTGTCCTACTGTCTTTGAAGGTTTATTTAGTACGCCTAAATGTACTTTTTTTTAAAGATACACAAAAGTATGTCCTACTTCTTGTTTCAATAAAGAAACAAAATAATTAAACTGTTTTTGGTGTATATAGATTTGGTTTAACCCACTGTGCAGCCAGCCAATGATCGCCTTGCTGTAAGACAGCACGCAACGACGCGGTGCACGTAATCAAGCGTGCCGATACGTTTATGTCGCTGTTTTATTTTACCGCAGTTCGAACGCTATTTGACCAGCCGCAACGAATTCTTAGCATCTCGTTTGTTTACGTCTGCATTCGCTGTCGACTAGTCTTGATTTATCGATTTAGCTGAGCGTCTGGCGATTTCCTTGTATTTTTTCGTGTTCCGTGTGGAAGAGGTACATATTCTTATCTCAACATGTCACCGCCTCGAAGAAAATACCATTTTAACTCCGAACTGCAGGCAGAGTATCCATTTATGAAAGTAAAATCAGATGTTTCACCGCATGTTGTGTATTGCGAAATTTGCCGAAGTGATGTTGATATTTCTAACAGTGGTCGCAGCACCATTAAACAACATTTGTCCAAGAAAAAGCATATTTTGGCTGCAAAGATGAAGTTGAACAGCAGAAAATTGGAAACCTTACTTAAAACTAAAAACTTCAGCTCGGAAAACATGTTGATTGCTGCCAAGGAAGGTACGTTTGCTTATCATACAATTAGGCATTTGCAAAGTTTCAGATCATTAGACTGTACGTCCAAACTGATAGTAAATATGTTTGAGCCTAAATTTGCAGCAGCTCGAGCCAAAACTGAGGCCATTGTGAAAAATGTTTTTGCTCAAGAATCTCAGTCTAGATTAAAGATTGATCTACAAAAAGCAAATTTTGTTAGCATCACGATCGATTCGTCAAATCATAAGGAAATTAAAGTTGTGCCCTTAATGGTAAGGTACTTTGATTATGAAAAGGGTATCCAAGTGAAATTACTTCAGTTGCGCGACTTACCTGGTGAAACATCAGAGCAGTTAAATGACTATGTGGTTAGTGCTTTGAATAACCAGAATTTACTTGACAAATGTATTGGATTGTCTGCTGATAATACGAATACAAATTTTGGCGGAATGAGAAGAAAAGGGGTGAACAATCTATTTCACAACTTAAATGCTTCTCGTGGCAAACCCTTGCTTGGAATTGGATGTGTGGCACACATTTTTAACAACTGTGTACAAAATGCGACGGACGTCTTACCAATTGATTTCTTAACCGCAATAAGTTAAGATATTTAAGCATTTCTATATTTTTACAGTCAGAGTGGATAAATTAAAACAGCTTTGCGATTTTGTTGATGTCGAGTACAAAAAAATGCTGCCTTTTTCAAAAACAAGATTTTTGAGCCTAATGCCAGCCATTGAACGAATTATACAAATGTACGAACCTTTGAAAGCATATTTTTTATCTATTGACAATTGTCCAACAATTTTAAAACAGTTTTTCCAAAATCCAACCAGCGAAGCTTGGATGTGGTTTGTACACAACATTGCATCTCTCTTCCACAGAGTGATTTTAAATGTGGAAGGTGACAAAATATGCGCAACAGAAGCCGCTTTGGAGTATTTCGAACTCATAAATAAGCTTCAAAATCGCTTGAATGAGTTATTTTTGCCGCTTAAAGTGAGAGAGTCACATTTGAAACTTGAAAATATGGATATGGAAGACTATCGGGACAACTTTATCACGCATGTCAAGCAATTCTATTCACATTGTGTAACTTATTTGCAGAACTGGAGTACAAATTTAAGCGAATTAAAGCTTTTTGGATGGGTTAACTTGAGAAGCCAAGTTTCTTGGACTGAAATTTTAGCTTCATGTGAAGCTTTCAAGGACTACATAGGTCCGATATTGAATCAGGATGAACTGTTCGATGAAATTAGTCTGGTACGAACCAACGTTACACAAGATAAAATTGCTGACTGGAATTCCAGAAATATTTGTGCTGAATATCGATGGCTCGAACTGTTGCAAATAGAAAACGGATTAAAAAATGTTATGATTTTATGCGAGTTCATTTTTTGTCTGCCTGGGACCAGTGCGTCGCTTGAACGGTTGTTCTCAAATATAAATAACTATTGGAGTTCCGAAAAATCGCAGATGAAGTTATCTACTCTGGAAGCCATCATGCAAGTCCACACAAACTTCAATAAGACTTGCAGTGAAATGTTCCTCTTCTTGAAGGGTCAACCAAAAATTTTGAAGGCAATCCTTAGTTCCCAAAAATACGATTGGTATCAAAATGATCCGGATAGTCAAGCTGGCACGTCGAAGGAAAATTAACTTTTGCGTTTGTATATTGTATATATTATTATAGTTATTATTAAGTACATATTTTTATAAAAATACTTTGTTTCTTGCATCTGTATACTTGTATACAATAAAAAATAAACCTTTATTTTACAAATCCTGTGTACTTTTTTTTTGTTCAAATATTATGGTCACGCTACCTATTGCATATTCAAAAACACACACACCTCCACTACTTGAAGTAGAAGAAATTAGCACCATACATGAGTTAATTTTTTAAAAATATTTATAGGACAGAAGTAGTGCACTGTGTCCCTAATAAATCCAACAGCTCCTGGAATATACCTTAAAACTGAGAAACAAGTAACATCGACTGACGTTGCTAGTAATATAAAGTTACTTTTGAATAATATTGTACAACGATTATTTCCATATGAAAAACGCCAGACTTTGCAGGTGGCTACTCTGTTAGACCCTAGACTGAAAGCCGCAGCATTTCATTCACAAGAAAATGTTAGAAATGGTAAAAAACTATTTTAAGAAACACTCTCATCTGTTACAGAGCAAGAGAAACTAGGTACTAATACGGAAATTCTACGACGTTCTTCAACTTCTTCAACAGAACTGTTCTACTTCTACAACAGAAATGGAACAAGCAGTGCCTGAACCTGAACAGTCGCAAGGTATTTTTAACTAAAAAAATAAATAAAAAAATTAGGCCTACCCATTTCCTACTTGATCTTGAAATTGTTCATACTTTGATAGTAATAATTGTTTTGCTTAAACTTAGGTATTGAAAACGATGACCTACTCAGTTTCATACGAACACGTAATGAAGTATTGAGTGGACCAAGCTCAATGAGGAGAAACAGCACCAGTAGCGGCATAATATTAGTTTGTCAATATTTTGAACAGTTGGATTAGAAGTTGACCCAATTTATTACTGGCTTGGTAAAAACAGTGAGGAATGTGAACATAAGAAGCATTTTTGGAAGCTAGTGAAGAAATTTTTCTGTAGCCCGGCTACTTCAGTGCCTTCTGAAAGACTATTTTCAAAAGCTGGTAATATTTTGACGGTCAAAAGATCTAAACTAAAATCTAAAAATGTATAAACATGCTGTTATTCATTAATCAAAATAAATGGTTACTATCTTATGGGTTGTAGTTAAATAATTATTTTTGTACAAATACTAGAATCTTCTTTTCAGTTCTAGGTTATGTTTTATTCCGATAGTACTATCGATATATCGATAGTTAATCAACCACTATCAAACTATCGATAGTTTTTCAATTCGATAGTTTCCCACCACTAATTGTTTCTCATCGGGGAACGAGTAAAATTTGTATACGTCAGGACGAATTGTTTCAACATATGTTTATGGTTTCAACACACATTGGACTAGTGAAATACTGATCTGATTCGTATTATGGTTTATATCTATCATGATGTAACCGCCAACTTTAAAGATGTAAAGTGTATTTGAAACCATTGAGCACCACAAACATGCCATAAAATAAACATTCACAAAATATTTTAGAGACTTTGGATATTGTAAAAGCAATGAAAGACCAACTTGATGGGACAATAGTAATGAAGATACATATAAATCGTCGACAATTTGAATATGGAGTTAACAAGGGGCTTGAACCCAATTCGGAAAAAATATTGAATTGTAAAGGTAGGTATATAAATATTATTTTTTATTGGAAAAAAATCAAATTGATCTGAAGCAAATAGTGCAAGTTTCATTTTGACATTTTGAATAGTTTTCAGAATAGTTGCAGGATTTAACGCATTATTACTGTTTTAGATGCAGGTGGTGATGTCAATTCTCCTCCAACTCATATGTTGCTTTACGATGATGACAATGATTCTCTTGAAATTTCTTGCGATGTACAAAAAAGGAGCTGTGAACAGGAGAAAAATGAAAAAAATCAGTTTTCTGTTTACCCATATTACTAGAGGATGTTATTGTTACTAGAGGTATGTATGTAAATACAAATGTACAGGGTGTAAACTAAATGTGGGGGGGTATAATTTTCTGAAAATGAAATAACTATTTTAGTGACAGTGAAAATATAATTTTGGCTCTTTTAAGAAATTTGTAGTATTTTAGCTGAAAGACTTAATAATCCTAAATGGAAATAATACAATTTGTTTCAAAATGCAATTGTAAATATGTAAGTTTGCAGCAATATTGGTGGTTGGCGGTGGCTTAAATGTAGACCATAAATTAGATCATGTTGGCGATAATGTTAATTACGAATGAATTACATCACAAGAAGATACAAAATTTAATGTGTTTGAGGCTATTAATTAGAAACCATTACGTAACTCAAAAAATAGCTGTAATTTTCGCGATTCTGCTGAATAATTTGTATTTATTTAAAGAAATTTTTAAAATACTCACAAGCAAATACACATTTTAGCAAAATCTTCGAAGGAAAATACTTCCTCAGAACAAGATTTACTAGATGAATATTATGAGGAGGACCCCTTCTACACAGATGAGGATTCATCATATGTACCTAGTTCTGAATCGGATATAGAAAATGACGAAGCAGATAAGTTCGAAATCACTAATAAAACATCAAAAGTTTCAAGAAAGCTGTTACTAGAAATAGCAGCATCTCCATTACACAGTAATTCTTAAGAATCCCCGCTAGGTGTGAAATCGATTACATCACATTCATCCTCCCCTATAAATTTTGTCCCAGTGCCCCCCAGTGCTCTCTATATCAAGTAGTCACAGCTCATCTTTGTGTATGTTTTGTGGGTGCTTGGTAGATGACTTAACCACCTTCACCAGTATCACAAAGATGAAGATATTTCCCAATATTTAATAGATGGTGAGTTCAAGAAAGCTGTTACTAGAAATAGCAGCATCTCCATTACACAGTAATTCTTAAGAATCCCCGCTAGGTGTGAAATCGATTACATCACATTCATCCTCCCCTATAAATTTTGTCCCAGTGCCCCCCAGTGCTCTCTATATCAAGTAGTCACAGCTCATCTTTGTGTATGTTTTGTGGGTGCTTGGTAGATGACTTAACCACCTTCACCAGTATCACAAAGATGAAGATATTTCCCAATATTTAATAGATGGTGAGTATTCTGCCCTGCTAAGCAAAATCCCCGTAAATTCAATTTTTGTTAAAAATGAGTTAGAAACTATTTCATATAATTCATTTCAAGATGAAGATGTACCTTCTTACTAAGCGCGCGCCAATATTCTTGGCTATAGATGTGACCTCGATAAGAGGGGGCCGAGCGGTACCATCGCTCTTTGCCCCTAATATCTATGTAGGCCGAGACCGCCTCGTAAGGGGTAAGCCGCGCGTTTCACGTGACCCTCCCCACAAATGTGATCAGTGTCACGCGAAGTTACGCAGCCTCCCCCGGTCCTGGCTGATGGGCCCCACCGGCAGAGCCTTGCTTCTGGCGCTCTTGACTTTCTTCGCTGGTGTGTATTATCTCCGGGGGTGTCATGTCGGGTGTTTGAGGAGTCCTTCCTGCCTCTCGTCGGGCTTACTAGAGCCCGGCTGCGCGGCATTCAGGTTGATATGGAGGATGAGCATTGTAGCTCAGGATGACGGAGCTAGAGAGCTGATCAGCGATCGGCTCGCTGGCTCAGTCAGGTAAGGTAAGGATGTGTGGTTTGGCAAGGCAGTCGGCCTCGCCATCCACTGGATTGGGCTGTTTTAGTGTCTTCTCGATCCGTTTTCTTTGGTCCTGTTCTTTTCGTCGATGTCGTCTGCTTCTTCTTGCATCAGTCGTGCTGAAACATAAGATTGTGATTATATACTCACCCGTTGTCCAGGATTTGGGTCTTTGGCCGTTTGTGAGGTCCTGCTTCCTCTGGATCGTAGTCCGTGGCCAGCCGGATTAGCGGATTCCCGTGGTCCTCTGCGATGACGTAGAGCTTCTTGGCGTGGTCCTCGATCATCTCGGTGGCCGTCTTGTATTTCAGGTCCCTTCGGATGACCTCGTTGGTCACATACCAAGGGGCATCTACTGCAGTCCGAAGCGCTGTTTTCCACTGCTTGGATCCTCTTGCTAAGCAAAAACCTTGTAAAATGCTTCCAGATATGTGAAAATGATAAATTTTAAACCCCGTATTTTAAAAACTGTATGATGGTACTAAATAAAAACACACGTACGCGTACTACAGCAAAACACGGCAAATAGGACAAGCCGCGCGAAATTTGCGGTGTTTTTACTTAGCTGCTGTTAAGTACCGCGTTTTTGTCTGGTACGACGCCAATAAATTAGCTGTGTGTAATATGTTGTTAGTGACCAAGTTGCTACTGAAGGAGTGAGGTGTAGGTTTTATTTTTACTGAAAAATAAAAGTTCGACATTCTTTTGTGATAAGAGCTGGAAAGATCATGCTACGTCTGCAGCTACTTGCAACAGAGAATTTGATATATACACAGAAGACAACATATGTGTTGGCAATGTTAACTTAGAAGAGAATATACCTAGTACTAACGATGTACTAAGTACTAACCGATGATGACCTTTGTCAAATACCATCTGAGGCCGAGAATATAGTTGATAGTGATAATGTTCCACTTACTGTAAATACCAATATAGAAGACAAATTTCTCAAAATTGATGAAAGTTGCTGTATTGTACAAAATGGGTCTTTATTAATTTTTAAATATATGTATGTATGTTACGGCTAATACAAGAAATTATTTAATTCGCGAATTAACCGGTTAAAACCCGAATTAACCAGATGTCAAGGATAAAAGCCGAATTAACCAGATGTCAAGGATAAAACCCGAGAAATGTGTCTTAGTTTAAAACGCGAATTATCCAAAAGCAGCCGTATAGAACGCCTATTGTCTCAGTGTTTTATAATTTGTCAACATGGCTCGTAATACTGACAGTGTAAACAATTTTAAATCGCGTTTTAATGAAGAATTTTTTAAAGTTGCGGTTACCAAAATTGCAAATACTGGTTATAAACAGTGAAGAATATAAAAATACAATTGAATGTGTTAAACAGGCAAAAAATACAGCCTCCAAAACTTCTCAACAATATCGTGGTATAAAACGTTACGATGTGTGTTCCATAGGCGGCGTTGAAAAATTAATTACCCCGATAACACTAAATCAACAAGACTTTCAATATTATGTGGCAAATGAGGATTTTTTTAATATTATTCATGCAACTCATTTAACTATTGGACATGGTGGTCGCAATAGAATGGTTCAGGAACTAAAGAAAAAATACAAAAATATTACGCAAGAGAGTATATCGATTTATCTTAGTTTATGCACCTCATGCCTAATGAAACAAAAATCTATGCAAAAGGGCTTGGTTGTTAAACCCATTATTCATTCGCAAATGAATAGCCGATGTCAAGTAGATCTCATTGACATGCAATCGAATCCTGATGGGCCGTATAAATTCATATTAGTCTATCAGGATCA